>JAMKQA010027979.1:0-12953 GCA_024699735.1 Posidonia australis
AAAAAAAAATGTAAAACAAATGATGTAAATATTTTTTGTATTTTTTATGTAAAAAAATTGTTGTATTTCAAATAATTTTTTATTAATAAAAAAAATAATTTTAAATTTTTTTTTAGACCCAATGGACCGACCCACTCCGTCGGCCCGTAAGCTCGGCCCACATGAGGACCATGGGCCGTGCCGAGCCCATGACCTGTTTTAACAGGCCCGGCCCGGCCCAATCCAGGCCCAGACGGGCTACTAACTTCATGGGCCGGGCCGGGCGACCCGGTCCGAATTCCATCCCTATAAATACCAAGTAACCTACAGACCCTTTGTTCATGTATATCCAGATTATTGAGGACTAGCTAGCTTCATATTAATCAATGGCGTCCAATGTGTTCGGCAACCCCATCACCGACGCCACTCTGCAAGCAATGCCGGAGTACACAAATCAAGAGGCAATAACGGCGATGGACAGGGCACGTGTGGCCTGGAACATGAAGAATGCACAAGGGAAGGACGTGAATGCCCGAACCTTCGTCGAGAACTTGAAAAGGCAGTGGGGCACCGGAGTTTCCACGCTCTGCCTGTTCTACAACGCAACCGGGAACACCCTCAGGCACGTCGCTAGTCACGACTGGTATGGCCACATCGGACCCTCGCCGTACCCTGCGGAGATCGCCAACGGCCAATGGGGTGCCTTCTTGCACGTCAAGGAAGCTGGAGCTGCTTCCGGCTCCAACGCCATGGTCGTGTACCGTGGCATAAATGGGGAGGGGGCTGGGTGCGACTGGATGACGGCTTGGGACAACCCATGGGGAAGAATGTGGTTTGACAACAAGGTGAGCGACTGTTCCACACCTTCTGTGTAAGTAATTAACTTGCCGTTTTATTTTTTTGTGACTTTTCTGTGTTTTATTTTTTATTTTTTTGTCTAGACTCTGACGTTCCAATCCACGATAGATTTTTGGGTAAATTAAAATTTATTTTTTTAATTATTGACGTTTTTACTTTAGTAACTTTTTTTTTCCATTGTAACCTATCTCCCTTAACTTAGCAACAAGATCCTTCTATCAAGTTTGAAGGATTACAATTTTTTTTTTTTGAAAATAAATTTATCTTTTTTCTCATCTTTTTCTATTTTATCTTTTTATTTATTTGAATTTTTCAACTTGATATCTTCTTCTTCTTCTTCTTCTTCTTTTTCGTTATAACTAACTTACAGTTAGCCTACACAATATGGTCAATTACATTTGATCCACACAAACATTTGTTAATTTATTCATATTCAAATGTATATAAAGCTAAAGATTGAAGTAAATTTTGATTGCATTTGTTTGCAGGCTTATTGTGAGATACGTGAAGCTGGCCATTATGACGGCGGTAGGCACCGGGGCTACATCTCTGGTTTAGTTAACAGGTCTGGGAAAACCACTAGAGATACTTGGAACGGATGCTTCTCAATTGTCACGACTGGTAGTGACACTTCCCCTGTGCTCGAAGCAACGTTCTCCCTGGAGAATGTCTAAATATGAACAAATACCAACATATATATATATGCCACTATATATCCCTCTCTATATGTATTTGCTGCTCTATATATGCCGCTCTATACAATAATTCTGGCTTATGTATTTGCTGCTCTATATGCCACTACATGGCATCTCAGTCTCAGATATATGTATTTCCCACCATATGATATTACCAACTTATATTTTTGTCGCTATATGGTATGTCTGATTTATCTATTTGCTGCTGCACCTATCAAAATTTCATGTTTAGTTACTACAAGATATAAATTTGTTGATATACACAAGAACCAATATGCATGTTCCATCCCTTGTAACAAAAACATACCTTCACATCAAATAATATCAACTTCAATGTCTCTCATATATATATATATTTTTTTTGAAAACGGTATATTATATTATGAAAAGTACCAAGGCAATACAAGTCCTCAAAAGGTCTTCATGTCAGGAATTACACAAAATTTGGAACCAAAAGTTCTGAAAATCACAAAGGTAATGTCTGTGTCCGAATAATACATGACCATATGAAAGAGTTCTGTAATTTTTGACCAAACAGAAGTAGATCTTCGAGGATGAAGGGCCCCCTATCCATCATATTCTTCTTCGATAGTACCTAAATTGTTAATGTCTGAATTTGTCTGAACAGCCTTAACAGTACCTCTAGAAGAAGAAGGAAGACTAGGGACTTGCTCCACCATCTGAGCGGTAGTCATGGAAGAAGTGAATTGAAGAAGTTCTTCTTTTTCGAAACCTGTTACAAGAGTTTCTACCCAATAATGCATTAATGAAATAATATCAAAAATAATAACTGTATGTGATTTACAAAGATTACGAAAAATTTTGTTGTTTCTTTCCTTCCAAATCAACCATAGGATGACTTGTAGTAAAATAGTCCATTCATGCTTATTAAGGTTGAATTTAAGAGAAGGAATGGAATAGAATAGTCAACAATACTAAAATAACCTGGATACAAATCAGAAGTTAAGAAGAATCTCCAAATATGCTAGATGAATGAGCAATTTATAAATAGATGGGTATTGTCCTCAATATGTGCATTACAGAAAACACATAACACAGGAACACTCCAACCTCTTTTGACTAAGTTATCTTTTGTCAAATTTTTATTTTTAAGAGCTAGCTAGGAAAACAATTTCACTTTTAATGGTGTGTTACTTTTCCAGATGTTACAGTAGAAAGGAAAACGAGTACTACCATCATTTAAAATATTGTAACAAGAGTTAACAGAGAAGACATTGTCTTTGGATGGCAACCAATTCAAGGTATCACCCCCAGAGACAAGAACCAAAGGTTGCAAAACACTAGCAAATAGATCTAAATTGGACTGTAGCATTATGAAGTCACTCGAGGGGATCTTAGATAGATCAAATAATTTATTAAAATCAGATCTGAAGAGAGCAACTGTTGTTTAACAGATGCTTTTTTAAATTTGGCGATAGAGAACAAACCAGGAATTAGAAATTTCAAAATGACCCAATTCCACCACTTATTTTCTTAAAAAAGAATATTATTGCTATTCTGAACTTGAAAGATAGTAAAACAGTTGAGAATAACATAACATTGTTTGATGCTATGCCAAAGGGAGGAGCAATTTCTGACTGAAGTATTTAATAACGCACTAGGCCAAACCTTATTAAGGTATCTAGCCTTAATAAGATCTTTCCATTTCATGTGGTAATTGTCAGATAGTAACTACCAAAGTAGTTTAGTCTTCAGAGCCAGATTAAAATTCCTTAAGTTGATAATCCCCCAGCCATTCTGTTGCTTAGATCTACATATGTTTGCCTATTTGATTAAATGTAAATCGTTTTGATTTGTAGAATAAGAGTTCCATAAAAATCTACTCCTAAATTTGTCAATTTCTTTCTCTACTTTAATTGACAAATGCAATACAGACATATAATAAGTAGGAATGACAGACAAAACAGAGTTCAACAGAGTCAACCTATCACCCAAAGATAAGTATTTTACCTTCCATAGTAACAACTTATTTGAAATCTTTACCACTACAAATTTCTGACGAGGACTTAAACAACAACTGAGGCAATACTTAATTGATTTATACCATATCATATCTTAATTGATTTCTGACGGTGGACTGCTTGGAGCTGAAGCAACCCTTGACGTTCTCTACATTCTTTCTCATATCTTAATTTCTTTACGTCGACAATAATGGAAATAGAGACAATGTCTCATTGTCACAGTGGTTGGGAGAACTTTAAATTCGTCACAGGTTCCGAGTTCGAATCCTAGGACATGCATAAAATTACCGTTTACACAAAAAAATAACGAAAGTAGACAAGCCATGTTCCTCTATCAGTGGTATGCTTACCACGTCAGAACCATTCCAATGCATGTTTTCACATTCTACGTCATCATCTTCCTTCTTGACCTGTTGGAGCGTCGATTACGTTGAGTGAAAGCATGATGAATAGAAATCAAAGGCAAAAATTTAAACATCATCAAGGTTTACACAGGGTATCATTAGTATATACCATAAAAAATTCAAGGACTCGAACTCGGAGGAAATAGAATATCTAACCAATTCAAGGATTATGCTTAAGGATGCTGAAGACAGGATTAGCATAATATACAAAAATAGAGGATTATGTTAACCAAAAACATTATAAGAGTATTTTGGTCCATTTCTTAAAATATAAACCTGACATTACTATTGAACTATTTTCAAATCCACGTCAGTAGTAAGATTTCCATTCACTTCCATTATCTATCGAAGGGTGTAAAGGCCATCCCTATGACTACCGCGACACCACCAGGAATTAATTTGAAACAAAAAACCAAGAGAAGTGGCAAGTCAAGTGTATACACTTTAATGATGTGAAAATAGTTCAGTTTTGCGAAGGAGGGAAAGAACATCAACGAGAGCAAAAGCGTAACATAGAAAACTTTGTTGCTACCTGATTATTAAATGCATATTTTGTGCAGGGAAGACAGTAGATATCTGCATCTTGCAGGTGCTTTACATGACTCCATTCCAAGTAGATCATGTATACATAATGAAAGATGGGGAAAAGAGAATCATGGAGTCTAAAGGAACGAAATAGAAGATAAATTCTTGAAAACATGGATTAATATTTTTCTAAAAAGGTACTTGTGATGTGGCCGGAAGAAAAGAGAATGGATCTCGTCTCAATTCCACCTCCTATGGTAGTAAAGATATTTAAATACATTTGTAAGCCAAGGCGTTGAATTCCAGATGAAGAGGTTCACAAACACTAGGATTTTCACATCAACCATGCGTTTTGTGCCATTGCCATCTCCAACATCAGTGCCTACAACAAGTATAATGTTTTTTCCCTGCAAATGCAGCATAAGCTTTATTCCCATAAGACAATCCATCCTGGTGTTGCAGATGGAAAATGAGTCACTTCCTACCTAAGCTACTAAAGTACCAGTATAAGCATTTAACCTAAAAGAACAATACATAGGAGATAAATACAGATCTAGGCTTGAATTTATAATGGAAACTTAAAATAGAGAAACTTACATTCACATGGTGAATCTAAGCTTTCTTCTTCATCCTAGAACATATTTTTTCCGTCTCCACCCAACATATATTTTGTGTTAAATTAGACACTCTTGTTCAGCACCATCAATTTTTTCCAGTGTACATGAACAGAATTGATGAAGGGATTAAACAGAAGTAAACCAAGCATCATTTCTCAAATTGAAGTATTACTGTATTAGTTGTGATGAAATACTGCAAACCAAACACTAGAATAAGGATACCACGGAAAAAAAATCCAGTTGCTGGATTTCACCTTTAGGATTTAAGATTCAATTCCCACATTTTCAATTTAAAATGTGAAGTTGCATTCATTAAAAATTGTAAAGTCAGGATTTCTGGGGACAATACAACTCAAAGTGCATCTTTGACCATAAATGGAGCACTACAGCAACTCCTGAAATCCAAATCACGACCATGACCTTGCTCTATGCTTGAAGAAACTCCTGAATGAGGTTGCTCTGCGCTTGAAGAAACTTCTGGATGGGAGACTGACCTTGCTCTGTGCCTGAAAATACTTCTGAATGGGGACTGACTTTGCTCTTTGCTTGAAGAAACTTCTGAATGGGGGACTCAATTGCCAAGGTGAACTGCTCCGATATCATCATCCATATCGAAAACTTCCCTACAAGGTCCACCATTTTCTATGCTTTTGTCCCAAGGTTTCAGATTTGGTGCAGTAAAAATATTGGGAAGGTTAAGAAGCCAGGCTGTAAATAATAGGATTATCCATCATCTTTGCTTGTATATTCCTAATAGGTCCATTCATATGAATGTGACATGAGATTTATAAGATAGCTGTGTCTATTTTTGTTTGTATGTATGCAGACTATCTATATCACTGCATGTTGCAAGAAAACTATCTTGCTTGTAAATTCAAGCAAGATACAACCATACAAAAAGAATCAAGCGTAGGATCACGAAGAAAGTATGCTTGTGAAAAATCTACACGAAAATGGTAACAGATACAATAAAATGTTGCTGCAACTTCGGTAGCAAGGATCTTATTTTAGAGACTTCAAAACAAAGCCTGTTAAACATGGATTACTTGATAAATACAACAACAACGTTATAATTCACATAGATTAGAAAAGTAAGCAATCCTCTAGGAAAAAAATAAAAAAACGTTCAAGCGAAGAATAATACTATCTTGTCACATCCTAGAATAGTACATCCTAAGTATTTGTCGATATTTTGTTATTTCAAGACAAGAAAAGAATGGATGCTAGGAAGAGAGTTTAGATATACAGATATCTTACTTTCCTCTTTTCTTACAAGAGTAGAGATGATAGATCACAATATGGATCAATCGGGTTAATGTAATTAGGTGTTGCATAGTTAAATTTTAACAGTATTTGAGAAGATAAAATCGTTACCAAACAGGACCTAAGACCCACATGTGAGATTGAATCCAAAAGTCATCCTCTTGAAGCGTCTTAAGATCTATCTATCCATATAAAAAGAATAGATAGATAGATCTTAAGAATGGATCTATCATCTCTACTTGTCAATATTTTGTTATTTCAAGACAAGAAAAGAATGGATGCTAGGAAGAAAGTCAAGATACACAGATATATTATTTCTTTCTTTCCTTACAAGAGTAGAGATGATAGATCACAATGTGGATCAAACGGGACAACGCAATTAAGTGTTGCATAGTCAAATTTTAACAGTATTTGAGAAGATAAAATCTTTACCAAACAGAGCCTAAGGTCCATTTGTGAGATTGAATCCAAAAGCCATCCTCTTGAAGCGTCTTAAGATCTATCTATCCATATAAAAAGAATGGATAGATAGATCTAAAGAATGGGTCTATCATCTCTACTTGTCGATATTTTGTTATTTCAAGATAAGAAAAGAATGGATACTAGGAAGAGAGTCAAGATACACAGATATCTTACTTCCCTCTTTCCTTACAAGAGTAAAGATGATAGATCACAATGTGGATCAATCGGGTCAATGCAATTAGGTGCTGCATAGTCAAATTTTATCAATATTCGAGAAGATAAAATCTTTACCAAACAAGGTTTAAGGCCCATTTGTGAAATTGAATTCAAAAGCCATCCTCTTGAAGCGTTTTAAGATCCATCTATCCATATAAAAGACTTTTGGTGTTATTGTTGGATGAAAATTGAGAGAGGGGGAGAGATCTCCTTTAACACGATCAACAATTGTCTTTCCTGATGTATTTTACTTTTTTCCGTAATTTGTTCATCATTCTCCCTTTATGTACGTACATAGTAGATCTTTTGAACCACGTGAATTTAGTCTGTACATGAGACCGACACCTAAATAAGATTACATGCATGCATCTATTCCCTCCTTTTATTATTTTTTAAAGAAACAATTCTACATCCATTTCAAAAAAGGAAAAAAAAAACGCAACGCAAATGAATCTTAAAGGGTCTTTTTGCTAAATAATTTGATTATTGTCAAACTTTAATTGTAATGACCTTAGTCGTCACAAAAACCTCAAATCCCCAATAAGAATAATAAACAAAACTAATAAAAGGAATATCTCTATAATATCAATAATCCTACCTAAGACCTTACGATGCACGACGACATGGCTCTAGTATAATTACTAAAAAATAGTCCTGTTGTGCTGCTCTTGAAAGAAGACATAAATAAAGCTTGTGTGACCATTAAAAATTCATCCAGCACTCACATACAAAGGAAATACAAAGAACAGAATATGAAATCAAAATCTACTGAAAATTACTGAAAAAAAGCCAAAAGGTGTGAGTAAAACATACAGGTAAACACACCATTCAAAGGTGCAAATCTCTTAAAAGTACAGAAATAATATTGAAATTCACGAGAAAGACAATGCATGCGAAATTCCAAGCCATTTAGTTTTCTACCTGATAAAAACTAACAGATTGATTTAAATATTTTGAACATGCATATGAAAACGATATTAAATCCTTTCTACAAATCTCGAGCTTCATCAATATTAAAGTTGGAAGAAAACTACCATCAATCCACATTAAAATTTATAATTAGGATTCAAATAAATTTGTTGAAATCACTGACACAACATAAAACTCATCATGTCAACTCATGAGATGTCACCAATAGCGAGGTACGTGCATCTTTTGCCTTGGACAACCATCGCAGAGTGTGTCCCGCTCGATGTTTTGAGAACTTGGATCACCCAAAGAATTCTACACTCCTAGCTTTGTTGATTTCAAAAAAATATTACAAACCTCAACCTTGACCTTATGTTCGACCATCTAAAGATATTATTGTACCTTTTGGTCATGTTAGCACAATCCTTTAGCTTCTTGGTATCAAAAATAAATCAACAAAAAACATATTTAAATATCATCTCACTATCAATGAGAAATTGTTTTCAATATTAATAGAATTTCATTAATGACAACCTAACAAATCCTCATTACAATTCAAAACTCATTGTAAACATCAACGCACATAATAGCATATCAAAACCATAGGGATCTTAGTATTTTGCTGTTTGTCCCAAAATGCGTGGATTAAATGTGTGGATCCAATGCATAGGGCAAACGTCCTTGATGTCTAGAATCCCTTATTTCTGGATAGCATGCCCAAACGGTGCCATAAAAATCCATAAAAATGAGATAAAATTCACTACAAACATGCTCCAAATGTAAATTCATTATTCAATCTCAAAATCCTAGCATGCTACTAAAAGAAAGGAATTAAAGTACCAATTCAAAGGTAAGTACCTAAAGTTGAAGAAGAAGAACCCAACAAATATCCATGGACTATAGTACATCGGAACTCTTATATAGCCACTCTGGCCACCTCAATTATTCCTCTCTGAGCCCAATACCTCCTTAGGTACAAGGAAAACCAAAATCAAATGTGTGCACAATGTTTAATAGTGTTCTACTCTCCAGAACCCAATCGAACTCACCTCAAAAGAACTCAATGAATAGCCTGAGACCGTTGGACTAGCTCAAGCTCATCGATGATCACTTGAAGTCATGGATGACTCCCGAGCTCCTCCTTGAAGCCAAGAAAAACCTCAATCAAGCAAGAAATTGAGATTAGACTTGCGACAAGAAATTCACAAAGAAGAACCTATTCCACAACCCATCGTTGGAGGTGCAATGGTAGTTGTGGTACCACTCTTGCCACAGGCACAAGCTCCTTAGCTCACATCCATTGGTCTCCCTCTCTTCGTTGCTCCCTTTTCTCTCTCGTTGTCTCCTTTCTTAAGTGGAGATGATGAAATGAGGATGATTGGGTTGGCTTATATAGCCCCCTCCCCTCACAAAGGCTTGGTGCAGGTGGCACAACACCTACATGCAATCCCCCACTTCTTATTACTTCTGCCAACACGTGCATAAAAAGCCAACATCCACTTGCTATACAATAAGGAACACAAGCAACACCCACATGTAGAAATCATGCATAAACGTCCAAGAATCACTTAAAACTAACTATTAAATCTTCTAATCGATCATCATGATTTAAGTGGTCACGAAACTCACTGATTTCCATTGATTAGTACCATATAAACCCATAGATATAAGCAACTAATAACATGTTTGATTTATTCAAAAGTTCCTCATTCACTTACAATTTCAATTCCTACATACATCAAAGGAGTACGCTAGGGCCTACAAATCAACCTTGAAAATCTCTTATGCTCTGATCTTAAAGAGACCCAACCATGCCTCAACAACGCATGACCAAAATGTGTCTATGAAACACGTCAAAGAAATGCGCAATACTAAAAAACGTTTAGGATGTTACATCAATAATCCAAAAAGCCTACTCCTCTCAGCCTTTTTTTCGTTCTTCATTTTTAAAAAAAATAGTTTTTCATCTAATTGTCATAATATTATTGATTTTTAAAAAAATAGTTTTTCATCCAATTGTCATAATGTTATTCATGTAATAGTTCTCCTAATAATTTATTTGCAAACAAAGAGGCATTTGTAAACAAACAAGACCCTTGATTTGTAAAGCCTTAATGCTTTCATAGGAGACAGGTAAGTGTATCCATCCTATAGGAGGATTGTTAAATTCATAAAATGTTAATTCTTAAATCCCATTTTACTTGACTATTTGTACTCTCTTTCTCTTTTTCACCAATGTCTTTAGGTCATGTTCCTGTCACTTCAAGTATAAAAAAAATTATAAGGTTTTTTTTTATCAATGTCCACGTTCAATATCTAACAATTTTAAATGCACCTATTACGTCAAAAATAACTACTAAAGACAGAAAGAAATCTCTATTAAGCTCCCATATATTTTGTGACATGACGTCACCATCTGTTGCATATATTCTGGGTTAAAAGGCTAATTGAGGACTCTACACAAACAACTTTTGGACTTGTCGAGACAATTTTCATTATAGTACTTGTGTTTTAGACAAATAGATGTTTAACCATGATATCAATGCAAAAACCTAAATTACAATCATAAACTTTGTCCACTAATTTATAGATTTTCATTTAGGATAATAGGTTCAAATTTCACTAAATAATAACTTTGTTGTTATACAAGTACTATTTGCATTCTTATGGTACGGAGAGTGTTGGACCACATCTGTTTTCTTTAAATAAGCTTGATGGTTTTTCATAGAGTTTTAATACATAGTACTGGTACTAGATACCATGTCTTTTAGCTGTTGCAAGTACCATGACATAGCTTTGGGTGGACACCAGGCCCTTTAAAAAGATTAGCTTACCCTTTCTTCGCTCTCTGGTCATTATTTTTCGTGGTTTTAATCAATTTAAGTGTGGCATTCAGTTGAAATATTTTCAAGTTAATTTCTAGATCAAAATTCAGTTGTTCTCTTTTAGACAGGTCCTAACAATCAATGGGAAGATCAAAAATCGATGTCTAAGTGCAGAGACGACAAATCAAGCTTATGGGTTTAATTTCTTTACTTGGTGAAATAATTTCTGACTTCAAGTCTAGTCTTGTGCGTATCAATGGATCCATCAATCTTCGTTTTAAGTTTGTAAATCCAGTTATAACCAATAACATGTTGGACCGGGCTTCCTCCACACCTCCATGTATCAGGCCCATCTTTTTCTTGTTGGCAAAAAAATAAAGGAACAGTAAAAACAAAGGGGCATCAGCGTATTAGGGTGAGCAGTAGAAAACATTCGGTGGCAGAAGAAAGGAGGTTTTCTGTTGCGTGCTGCTGCGCCGGAGCTTGGGGATCGGCTGCGGTTCGCGTGGGAGAAGCAGTCAGTGCTGCGGTTCGCGTGGGAGGAGCAGCCTGTGCTGCTGCATGGTGTCGATGCCAAGCTTGGAGGTTGGTCTGACGCCGAGCATGGAGGCTGCAGCATGCTCGAGCGTTCAACGGCTGCAGTGTGAGCAGCCCGTGCTGGTGCATACGGCCAGGGAGAGAAATTGTTGGTTTGCCATTCTTCTCTTCACATCTACTGTTATTTGATAATCTTGCCATTCAATGCTTGTGATGTTTGACTCAAGTTTGATAACTTGAGAAGAAGAACAGCTCTGTAACTCACATTGAAGCAAAGAGCAGGTTGGCCTGGACTGAGAAAGTCCCATGGTTTTTTATCTCCTCACATTGAGGGGATTTTCCATGTAAAATCCTTGTGTGTTGTTTGGGTTGATTGTTTCAGTTTGCTTCATATTTGGATTATTTTTCGCACAGTTAGGTTCTAATTATCCCAACAAGTGGTGCCCACCGTGGGACACAGGACCAAACTTGTGAAAGGAAAATAGTTGACACTTGGAGGTTGAGATCATTATGGTGAAATGGAGGCCAACACAAGTAGGATGATTTCACTAAATGGCACAAACTATCAGGTTTGGAAGGAGAAAATGGAAGATCTTCTCTATGTAAAGGAATATTACAAGCCAGTTTTTGATGCATGAAAGCCAGAAGATAAATCTGAGGATGAATGAAGGATTCTTCATAGACAAGCTTGTGGTTTCATGCGACAATGGGTGGATGACAACGTGTTGAACCACATTAGTGGGGAAACAGATGCCAGTTCCTTGTGGAAGAAGTTGGACGAGTGGTATGCACGAAGAGAAGGCACTAACAAGATGTTTCTCACCAAGCAATTGATGCACTTCAGATATAGAGATGGCACACTTGTTGCTGATCATGTGAATACCATTCAAGGGATCATAAATTAGTTGTCCTCGATGAGTATCACATTTGATGATGAAGTGAGAGCCTTATTGCTTCTAGGCTCCTTACCAGGCTCACGGAAGACTTTAAAAGTTACTCTTTGCAACTCAGCTCCAAATGGAAATGTTATCTGGGATTATGTGAAGACCAGGGTAATAAATGAAGAGACTAGAAGGGTTGCAGATGGTTCCTCCACTCATTCTGATGTGCTCATTGCAGAATCGAGGGGGAGAAGCAAGAGTCGAGATACCAGAGGTTCTGAAAAAAGAAGAAGCAAGTCCAGAGGCAGGTATGCAGATGTTGAGTACTATCATTGCCACAAGAAGGGTCATATCAAGAGATTTTGTCGGAAGCTAAAGAAAGAAATTAAAGACAAAAAGAAAAAGCCATTACAGCAAGACAGTGACAGTGAAGGTATTGCAACAGCAGTTGAAGAGCTACTTGTTGTTTGTGATGATTCAGTCAATCTTGTAGGTGATGATGAGACAGCATGGGTGTTAGATAGTGGTGCTACCGTTCATGCCACATCTTGAAGGGACTTTTCACCTCCTACACTTCAGGTGACTTTGGGATAGTGAAGATGGGCAACAATAACAGGGCAAAAATTGTTGGCAAGGGAGATGTGTAGTTAGAGACAGATAATGGCACCAATATGACACTCAAGTCAGTGAGACATGTTGAGGATTTGAGATTCAACATTATTTCAGTAGGGAAACTTGATGATGAAGGCTATTTGAGCCATTTTGGAGGAGGACAGTACAAGCTCACGAAGGGAAGCATG
>JAMKQA010027982.1:0-11806 GCA_024699735.1 Posidonia australis
CTCCTGTCATGATTATTCCCCCTTGTCTCCTTGCCCCGCAGCACCCTTCCCGTCAATGCGACATCCCTCATTCCAGATGACGCCAAAACCCAACCCCCTCCCCCCCAAACCAAAAGACAACACCTCTCCCATCTCACGACGTCCCTCCAACAGACAATGTCACCTCTCCCTTCTTACGACATCCCTCCCGTCACCTCTCACTATCTCCCCTTTCCACTAACAACATGCTTATCTTAACTCTTCAATAGGAAATGGTGTTCATGGTAAGGTTGTTGCCGTTGTCTCCCTCCTCGCGTGGATCCTTACAACAAACCATATGTTATTTTACTAACACATAATAGTAAACTATTACTTTTTCCCATTTAGTATTATTAAACCAATAATATTAAACTGAATTTTTGAAGAACTTTTTCAAAATTATTTCATTAATTCATAATACTAAATTAGTCATCCTAAATTAATACATATCATGAGATCTACCATATAATGACCAAAAAGGGGAAAAAATATTCACATTAAGATTTACCATAAAAATAGAAAAAAAACAAAAAATTAAAATTATTGTATTCATTTAAAACATTTAAATAAAAATTCAAAAACAGAATGCAATTCAAAATAAAAATTTATGTTTTTTAGGTAAGAAACTAAACCTTCCTTATTAAAAATGCATTAATAACTACTAAAAATAATTAATCTAAAATTTAACAATAAACATGCCTTTTATACTCTTATTAATAACTGTCGTTTCTATTTTTGATATTAACAAGTGGAGACCACAAGTATTAGAGATATTTTTTCCACCAAAATCAAAAACCACTAGTAGCATATGGGTGGTTTTGACAATAACTGTTGGATTAGAATCCAACGTCCCATAAAAATCTTCCCTTATATCCATACAACTGATCTCTACTCTATATAGGAAAAGAAAGAATGGGCCTAAGAGCTCACTTTATACAAATTGAATTGCTTGTCATTTTTATAATCCGTAAGTGATATCAAATTTCCAACTGTAAGATATAATCTATGTCATATGTAAAACTAATATAAAAAATTAATTAATTTCGAAATTTCAATTATAAGTATCATATGTGGATAAAATTTTCTAAATAAAAATAAACCTATAAGTCATGAATTTAAATGCATATCTTAAAATCCATCCATTAGATGTAAAATCTAAACGATAGATATGATCAACATTCATCATGATATTTACCATTTTAAAATGAAGTGATTTTGAAATTTACATGTCAATGAAATGTGTATTCATAGAATCATATTTTTTTTACAAATTAATACGAAACCATTGAATTTTTGCAAGTCGAATTATTAGACTAAAAGTCTTGAATTGACTTGATTTTTGATTTATAATCTTTGTAGACAATTTAGATATATGTTAAAAGTTTTGATTTTTCATATAATCAATATATAATAAAATATTCAAAAAGTTTAAAAAAGAAACTCACTTCAAACAACGGAGTCTCAGAGTTCATTCTATCTTTTCCCTATATTATATACATATACCAATGCAAAAGTGTAGACATGACACTATCTTGAGATATTTACCAGCATGCATCGTCCAATATATGATTGGAACGAAATAGTTGACAAAATCAAAGGATGCCCTTTCTTGCACATCAGCGCATTGCATAGGTTTCTAACTGGAAACGATATGATTTTTTGACCTTTACCTAGTTTAGGATTTGTGTTATTTTCTTCCATTATAGTCTAGACACATGAATGGTTTATGTGTGTGAAACAAAATTCTCTACTAAAACTTGCGAAACAACATCCCAAACATACTAGTGCAACTCTCACAAAAATACAAAGAAAAAATAGATATGCTAATTCAGCGATGTTATTATCAATCCTAGGAGGGTATAAAACCGTACATTTAACAGCCAGAGGTCATAATTCATACTCACACAAGCACGTAACTTACTATAGTATAATTCCCAATGGCGAAACTCCAGAGTCATATAAAACCCTAATAACAGCCATGAAAAACTCGAAACAAATAGCAAAAAATAACCGTGACACAAAACCCTGACCTGTGACCATCCGTCAAACCTCGCCCTCACCCTTCACGCGACGGCAACCGGCTGCGGCGTGGCGGGACCAAACCCCTTCTTATCATTCCCATCGGCGAAGTCCTCGATGTCGTAAGTGACGGATATGAAGAGGGAACAGCTGGGACAGCGAGCGATGTCCTCCCCCATCCTGAGATCGTCCTTGGTGATCTGGAAGAGGTCGCCGCAGGGGCACGGGTAGGTGTAGGCCTGGAGCTCCTCGTTCCACTCCATGTCCTCGATCTCCACCGTGTCGTACGACATCTTCCTCGGAGCCACCGTTTTCGTTCCTCCTCCGACTCGACCCAACGAACGGCGGAGGAGAGGTGAGAATAGCTTTTCCGGTACTCGAGATCAGTAGAGGCGGAAACCGGAATTTATAGCATGGAGGGTAGAGGCGGAAACCGGAATTTATAGCATGGAGGGTAGAGGCGGTTCGATGTGGGAATCTCGAACAATCCACGGTCAAATTTGGTCGGTCTAAACCGGATTCCTTTTTGCGAATGCCCAGGGGCAACGTTCGTGGCATTCGCGAACCCTCGATTTTTAGCACAATCAGGACGAAACTATACCCCTTAATCCTCGAATCAGATCTTTATTGGAGGTTTGTGTTATTAGAATCTAAAGAAAATCTAAAAAAAATTTAAATTTATCTTTGATAATTTTTTTAGGTGATGTTTGTGCTTCTGTTCGAGGTAGTTTCCATTTTCGTGGATATAAAGTAAAATCTCAATGAAAATACATTTTTATTTATTTCCAACGTTAAATATAAATAGTAGAAATTTGATAGAAGACAAATTCCGTTAATTTCTGTTTTTTTTAATTAATATTTTTCATTTCCTTTCGTTTTTAAGACACAAACTAATCCTTAGTAACGAGTTCAAACGAATTATTCTAAGTAGGAGTTCTCTTTCATCAATTCAAATCAAGAAATGGAATGAAACTAAATTAATTTTTACAATTTGATTCAAGACATTTTCCAATACCGAAGACTAGATGCTAGGTATCTTATTGATTTTAAGTTGCAAGAGTTGATTAGGCCTTTTCCATAGCCTTGATAATTACCCTAAGGTAAAACTCTAACTTTTAGGTGACTTAAAGGGATAGGATAGGAGGAACTGGTGTATATGTGGCGTGGCCTCTTATTCTCCCACATGCATTACACAAGCAAGAGTATTCTAGAGGTAAACATGAGCTTACATACTAATTAACATAAACTTAATAAAGATATAAGAATATACCTTTTAAGAATATTGTTATTATATAATCTTTTTTTTGGGAAACTTATTTTTACGATAAGAAAAATGTAATACTTAATCGTGTGTTCACTTATTACTAGAGCTCCTTGTAGCCAAGTATGTAATTAACTTGTTCCAAATTTTCAGAGTATTTCCATTATATTTATTTATTAATTTGGAAAAGTAAGTTGTTAGCATCAAGAGTCGATCTTGATGACGATTATAGAACCATAATAACCAATTCAACTACTTTAGTTAGTCAAGTACTTGGATTATTCCCTAGGGAACCAATCAAACCCTAAATCATGTATTTAATTCATTTTAAGGAGGTTGAGTTGACAGAAGATTGAAAAAATTTAAAGGAATTAAAACTTTTTCTAAAATGGAGGGAATACAACCTCCTTTCCTTCCTCCACTCACTCTCTCTCTCCTTCCCTTGTCTTTTCCTCTCTCATGTACTCCCTCATGTTCTTACAAATTAAATAAAAAAATTGCAAATCTAGAGCAAAAACCAAACAAGAAATGTTCACATGATTAATTGAAAATCCAATTCCTTGATTTTGAATTATTCTTGATTTATAAATTCTTGTAAACCGAACAGAGCCTAAGTTCCACCTATAGGCAAGCAAAATCATACACGAACGTCGTTCCACACTTTCGAACTATTTGGATTATTCCAGAGGGATCTAGTTAAGCCACTTCTTGTGGTAGTCTTAAAAGAGTAGTGACTTGTGAGCCATATCGATGTAGCACGTGCCGCTGTTCTACTTCCCTAAATTCTACGGAGGCAAGCAAAATCATATATACAGATGATTTTCGTACGAATTTGCAATGAGTTCCAACCAAAGAAGCATAGGCAAATGCACATAATTTATACTGATAGAATATAAAACAGTAACAACTAGTACAACACACGCAAGAAAAGCCCTCTTCTCCCAAATATTAGTCAAACTAAAGAGATGCATAGCCTCAGCTAAGATAAGTAGTGTCTTTGGAATGCACATTTTCACAGTTGGGTGACCAGGGTGTTTAAGTTATGACATCGAATATTAGAGACCTGCAAATCCAGGGAAGAAAACATCAGAGTGTTGCAAGGTACCAAGCATCAACAAAAACTCAACACTGCCCACACGCCTGACAGCCACTCTAATCATAGAAGGGACGGTATCCCCAGCGGTCATCAACTCATCTAGACTCTCATATAATTTCTCAAGCGTATCAAGAATCATTTATACAACAATGATCTATCACTGAACAACCATCCTGCTTGGTTAGAAGATGTATTTAAATATTCCCTGATGCTAATATGCTTAAAAAGCTTGTTGTGGGTTTGATTTCACAAAATCACAAGCAACTAAGCATTCATTCCCTTAAATCATTAATATGAGACCAACTTCGTAGTTCAGATTCTCACCCGAACAAGTCATGCATCTTCATCAGATTTTACAGTGTAAGTTTCTTGGTTCTCCTCAATTTGATGCATAGGCAAACCTACAACCAAAATCAACCGCACATAAATCAGAAACAGAACAGCCGATGAAACAATATTCACTCTGGAAAAAAACCGGCTTTGCTTTACCTTTTTTTGGAATGTGAGCAGACACTTTCCATAAGTGAACAAAGAAGAAACTGTCTTAAAACTTATTGAAGCTCTTGAAATAAGTCATGCTTGCTCAGGCACTAATTAAAACTCTTCTTTAAGAGGGGGAAAAAAAATTTAATCTTACATAAGGCTTTATATCTAGAACAGAGGAAAACAAGAAATTGAAAGTTTGCCAGTTCTTTTCTCTCTTTTTTGCTTAATGGCCAAATTGTTTGCACGATAACAAATTCTGTTGATAAGACAATTCCAACGCAATCCATCCTCTCCTGATTACAACTACCCAAAAAATGGCTTCCATTTAATTCGAAGTGAACACCAAGTCCAGACCAAATTTGGGCAACTGAAAGCCTGTCATTAGACTCATTACACTGCAACCATATTATCCAATAAGTTCAACCTGAGAATTCTCACCAATCATGTTACTTATTTCACAATTTATGCTCTACACTTTCTTCAATTATTATTATTCTTGTTTGTTTGGATCACATAAACATCATGTAATCCACCCAAAATTCTGCCATGACTCTAACCATAGCGCTATCAATATCCCCTAACTCCAACATTCAAGGTGACCACCAAGGTCACTTAATCATTATACACAATCACCTCCTATTAGTTTACATTTGTTTCCATTTATTCTTGTATCGGGTCGGATCCCCGATTGTGTATTGATCCGTTTTGTACTTCTATATATATTTTGACGAGTTCTCCACTCGAGGAATCAATTTTTTGGAGAATTCATTTCCTCCCTATTCCACCTCGGTCTTTTCCCTTTTTCTCTAGATACATACTAGCTTCTTGCTTCCGCCGATGCGATTTGATCATTTCCAGATGGTATCAGAGCAAGAGTTTGACGAATTTGATAGATTCTAGGATCATGACATTGAGAATATTTTTTCTCCAAATCTAGCCAAATATCCCGAGCTTTGTCCATATAACCAATTCCTTCAGCAACATCTTTGGTTATAGAATTATGTATCCAAGTGCAAACAATATCATTGCACCTTAGCCAAAGGCGATAACGCTTCGGCTGAGAAGATGGGGACGGTCCCGGTATAGAACCGTCAACAAAACCGAATTTATTGCGATAGTTCAAAGCTTTACGCATATTTCTAGACCACAAGATGTAGTTCTGTTCTGTAAGGCGTTCAGCAACCAAGCTTTCACACTTTTTATTGTACTATGCTCAAAAGGTAGCCGAGTAAATTTGGCTAAGGGACAAATTGAGCATTTATTGAAAACAGAATCATCTTTAATGGAAAATGAATGCATCAACTCTTTATTCAGAGAGTGGCCTAATCTGTTATGCCATGTAAGATGTGAAATAGACGTCATGGCAAAAAATTCATTTGGTGTAGCCAAAATGTATAAGCCACTAATTCTTTTTCCCACTCCCAGAAGCTTCCTCGACTGAAGGTCCTGGATTAAACACAACCGTGCAAAAAATGTAAAGAAACAATTTGCATCAGTAGTATACTTGCTGACTGAAAGAAGATTAAAATTAAATGTTGGAACACATAGAACCCCTGACAATTGAATCTGCTCAAACACTAATACCACGTTACTGCTCAAACACTAACAGTGTTCTATGACAGGAGGTCCAGGACTTCGTCTAGCAGCACGTAATGCCAAACAGAAGCATGGGTAGTTGTTGTCTCAATTTCTCAACTTACAGATGCAAAACTATTTTTTTTAACAGTAAATTGATACACAAAACAGTTCACAAATATCTAGATAGAAATGCAACAAGGTTCTCCACACACAAAAAAGAGCTGAAATTAGCTAATGATATTTCCATTGGCAGAGAAACATAGGGTGAGCTAAAAACTCCATCTTTTAATATTCCTTAGTTTTCAAGGCATAAGTGCATGAAGAATAAAAAACATCACAAAAACGCACAAAGCTCCTACCTTTATCCTCACCACCGCCTCCAATAAAATACGAAGACGACGGCCACCCTCTGGTCGTAGTCAGGGCCATCATCTCCTCGTTGCTGATCGGATTCGCGAGCTTCCCGACCAACTCCACCAGCCCATGTGAGTACCCCTTCTTCCTGGGCGGAACCCAGTACGAGGACCCGGGTCTGAAGGGCAACCAGGCGGGCGCCGATCTCCGAACCACAATCCCGTGGATCGCGTCCTCGAGCTTCCTCATGCCCCCGATCAGATCGACCTCGGTTCCGTTGCCCCCAGCGGCGTCGACCTCGCCGAGGTCGATCTCCACGATATGGGCGGAATTGTCGGAGATGGAGGAGCGGGAACGGAGGGCGATGAGGAGTGAGGGCGTGGAGGGGAGGTGGGAGTGGGATTGGCGGATTAGGGTTTGGGAGAGGGATCGGGCCATGGGGGTGGTGGTGACGAAGGAAGACGATGATGAGATCGGAAGAGGAAGTGTGGGGATTGGACTTGAATATATTGTCGCGGAGAGGAGAGAGAGAACGGAGTCTCTCTTTTTTTACGGTAAATATAGTAGTCAAAAGCTTAATTATTAGTACCACCACCAAACAAATATACAAATTGTCAATGGATTTGAGGACATTTAGTACAAATATACAAATGTACGCTGGTTAAGAACTCCTGAAGACATTTATTACAAATACCATACAGAGGACCAAAATAACGGTCAAAGAGCCTACCAAGATAAAAGAACGTCCTCAGGTCATTAACTAGGGAGTCGAGTTAACATCTTCTTCAATGGGTTGTTGGGTTGTCCTTGATCAACCAAGGTGTGCCCAAAACAACATTTAGTTGATTGGACTGACCCAGAGACCTGAGCGGAGTAGCTAAAGTTGTAATATGCTGCATGGTTCTGAACTCTGCAGGGGTAAAAGAAGCAGTCGCAGAGACTACATTGTCTAACCAAAAAAAGATTAGTGAAATGATATAATAAACTATTAAGATAATATCTTAGTCTTTTATTGCAAAAAATGACATCAGTAGGATGTAATCAGAAACAACAAATGGTCAATAGAACAAGGGTGTTCCATCCATTTTTATTTACAGAAAATGATACTTATAAGTGCTTACAGGGAATTTTTCCCATACCATCATTTTAAAATATATATATATATATATAATTATATAGTTAGTTAATCTATAAGATAATCTACTGTGTATTAAAGTTTCATCCTAATCTAAATTATATTCATTATTAATTCTTAATCTAAAATTTAACCGTTAGAAATTAACAATACATGTTGAATTTTCAGACCTTTAGATCAAGGGTTAATGGTTGTTTAATTTAAATAAGAATTTTATTATGTATTTATAAATATCTAATAAATATATATATGGGTTTTTTTTAATGTATTTATGAAAAAAAATGGATATCTACAATCATAGATATAGACATTTACACCAAATGTGTCCCCTTTAACTTATTTGGAAGCTGAAGTAATACTTCAATGCAAAAGTTTGAGATAAAGTTATATTAGATAAGTGATTATTATCATTATTTATAAAGAAATTTCAAACAAGGCGAGGGTAGAAAATATGGACAGTCATTCTTCGTAGAAGAGAGAAATGGACGTCCAATGTGTGGTAGTAGGATCTTGTTGCGGCTCGTCCAAGAATTCTCAAAGGTGGATGGTTCGTAGAACCAATTGTCAGTGTACGTGGTTAAGGCGAGACTAATTTGTGGACTTAGGGTATCACATGTGCAAATTTATTGTAAGCGAACTTTAATAAATGTTTAGATTGGTTAGAATAGAATGTACGGTACCAATGTGGATTGGTGTCTCAAACTCCATTTAAGAATTGTTGCGTTGATGGCGATCATATCCGTCTCATGACATGAGAAGACTTTTGGTGGATGCATCAGCGATGCCACCTTTTATTCTTAAGAGGTTTTTATTTTAAAAAAAAGGTTTCTAATATTGATTGAGATCTCATGGGAAAACATATTTAGCAAAAAAAGGTTTCTAATATTGATTGAGATCTCATGGAAAAACATATTTAGCTAGTCAATTGTCAAAAACCAAGTAAGACAATTGGTTAGAGAGACCACGAGAAGATTGCCCTTCTATTTGTAGCAGGCAACTTCAATGCAATTTGTGAGGTTGTTTTGCGTCTAATGATGTAAATAGATAATGGGTCTAAGGTCTATCTTAACTCTAATTTGTTCTTTTTTAACAGATAATGGGTCGAATAAATAACCATTTTAAAAAATTTTAGCCACTACCTTATTCACTATCTATTAGAATAACGAATGATGGATAGGGTTAACAGGTGAAACGAATGAATTTTTTTATTGTTAAATCTAAACTTATATCATTTCATGGGTGATGAGTAGGATTAACGTGTGATGGGTAGGATTAATGGGTGATTTTTTTTTCATTCGTAAATCTAAACTTATATCATTTCATGGGTTTTTCATGGACAAATTTAACTCAAGACAATTATTTTATTGATTCCTAATAACATCATAAGAGTCGATAATATATTGATTAATACATACACCAACATAATTAGCAACAATCAACATTATACACGTATTATATCATTATAAGCAATAATCAATAATATTATATGAATTAACAGCATACTTGAAAGTAACCAACAAGAGGAAAATATAAAAACAAGTAATTTGTAAAAAGAAAGAACAAAAAAAACAACAAATAAGTAATGAATTGAGTATTATACAATATTATATATAAAAAAAAAAAGATACAACAACAACAAATACACTTTTGGATTACAACTATAATAGATAAACCCTCCATATTAGTGGAGACAAGAGCAACAACAAATTACTAGACAATAGCATTTATTCAGCCTATAAAAAAATATATATTATACAAATCATAAGAATATTTTTATGAATATATAGAGAAGATTAGAAGAGAATGAGAATTACTTGTTTCAAGATTTCCATTATCAAAATCTTTTATTGTTGTTCAAAGAAGTAATTCAACAAAATTTTCTCCTACGAATGCAATGAAAATATAAATTATAAGAATTTACGTAAATGAATTTATAAAAAAAGAAAGCAAATGTAATTGTAATTTAGCACGAATTTTATTTCTTATCCAATCTTATGTATATATAAAACCCTCTACCATAGTTGGATGCATAGACCATTTATACTAATCAAGCACTCTACCTCCGATGTTAAAAGTGACCTTTGATGAAATAGTAGATACAGGAATATCCAAGATGTTAGAGCTACAACTTTACTAGTTATATAGCTTCTCATGTTGGCATGAATAGGCATTAAAGCTTATACCTAGGAATAACTTGGGATAATAAGCTCTTAAATAATAGGATCACCCTAAAATATTTGTTTGGAGTTAGCATGTAAGTGAAAGTGTTTTATAAAAATATATCCTATTTAATCTCAGCTATGCCTTTACTTTAGTGATGTGTGTTGTGGCTGAAACAATTTTTTTAAAAAAATAGGAGAAGTTCTGGGTTTAAAGTTAAACTAGAAGCCATTTTATTATTTAAAAAATTGCAAATTATTCCTCACCCTTTGCTTAGAAAAACTAAGTTCCCTTTCATATTTTTCTCTCTCTTTTCCCTTTCTGTGCATCTTTTATCTTCCTCGTTTGTTTGTCTTGATGTTGTTTAGGTTTTCATTTATTAAGACATTTATAATGTGAATAAATGCTTGTACTTAGGTCAAAATACCCATTTTTATTTTTAAGCATGCTAGTAGTAATTGTGGAAAATTTTGTCACCTTAAGAAAAGGTTTCTATGGTAATATTTCATCAACCTTTTTAAATCAAATTGATGAAATTTTAATTACTGGCCCTAAAATGTGACAAATGAAGCTTTAAAATTAAATGTGTTAGTACCAAAATGTACCCATTATCGTATGCAAATGGGGGCTTATTACTGTTTCATCCATCATTCAAGTCTTAAAAGATTCTTAGTTCTACCTAGGATTTGTGAGAAGTATTCTACTTATGAGGTAATCACTATTGATTGCACAAGCCTTAGGATTTCACCACCACAGCAAACTACAACAACAAACTACCACTTGTTTTCAACTCTTTATTCTGTAATTTTTTGAGGATGTTAATAATGATCATTAGGTTACTAATGTGCAGGCATTTACCTTGCAAGTGCTCTACTCTGATCATGCATTTCCTTTACATCCATTTTATAAAAAGTAGCAACGAGTATGCAAGTCTCCATTTCAAAGGTTAAGTTTCAATGTATATAACCATCAGTTAGCAAGCTCTACATACTGAAAAACATACCTGAATGATCCATAGGTTATTACCACGATGTCTGACAACGAATATTTCCTATTCCACGATAATCTGTGGCTTTATTATAAATAGAATCTTCATGGATGCTGCATAGAATGACGGTAGATGCAAACAAAGCATTACATCATCATATAAAATTTGTTCCCAATGTCGATGAAGATGCGAGAAGGTTTTCTTGATCGAAATCTTTCTTTCCTTTTTTGTAAACATAAATTGTTTTATGCATGTTCCAGGATTCGAATCCGAGACTTGTGGCGAGTTTAAAGTTCTCCAACCACTGTGACAATGAGACATTATCGTCTTGATCGAAATCTTGAAGAAGAATTCTTTGCTATTAGACTATAAAGAGACACTTCTTCTTGTAATTTAAGATTAAAATCTGACATTAGCCTCTCAAAGTTTCTACAAATGTTCTCAAAATTATAATATACCAACCTCTACCAATAATAACCGAACTTCAGCAACAATAATAGCAATCAAAAAAAAAAAAAACCCAACGAACAAAAAAAGATAGAACTTTAGTAAATAAAGAGTAGAACAAGAACAAAGAACAAGAACAAATGGTCAAGAAGAGGATAGCCTGGAAAAGGCAGAGACCTTGACCAAATGGTCAAGAAGAGGATAGCCTGGTAAAGGCAGGGACCTTGACCAAATGGTCAAGAAGAGGATAGCCTGGAAAAGGCA
>JAMKQA010027983.1:0-11134 GCA_024699735.1 Posidonia australis
ATATGCCATGCCATGCTAATGAGTGGTGTCTAGAATATAGGTGCATGATGTGTAGGGGTGTGTCCTAATGCTCAGAAATATCGCTCGTGTGCCGGGCCAAGAGTTGATGCAAGAGCATTGCATAATAAGATCAGGGATCTAATATTTTGAGCGATTTATCATCCTTGCATACTATATGCCTAAATGCAAGCTAAGATGCAGGAAAACTGCTGAAAAAAGAGATGTGCCTTCCTAATGCATCAAGGAAGAAAACCAGATGAAAACCAGAAGCAAATCAGGTCGAGAAAGTGGGCAAAACACATGAAAAACATGTTGTGTGCTACTGGAAACAGGATACTGTGCCTGTTTGGTGCGCCAGACTGGTGCGTCAGTCTTGTGCGCCACCTATGTGCGTCTAGGTGGGCCAGTAATGTATGCAGAGGAAAAACATAAAGCCAGGCAAAGCAAAACATTAGAGGGTGTACTCTGGAAAAGCATGCAACAGAATCATTCTGGAAAAAACTCAGAAAACAAGGCTTTAAAAGATTTAAACATGTAAATGCAATGCGATGACCTTGAGCTCAAGGGCCTGAAGCCTCACACAAGGTCTCATCTATGTGAACTAGATGCAGGAAGCAATGATCTAGCCAAGCCTCTAGATCATGGACTGATACACATGATTCTGACAAGGGAGTAAGGTGCAATCAGTCTACCAGATTCAGCCTGGAGCTGAATAACAAATAGAGAAAACAAATGGAAAACGGTTTGATTGAAAGCTGAAAACATGCAGGTGGCATCTCGGCAAACCAGAAAATCAATCAAAAAGAAACAAGCTCAAAACTCTGCGATAAAGCCATGCAAGTATGGGGCTAAATGCAAGTGCACTGATCTCTGATCAGTCTCTTGCGCCTGCTGAGTGCGCCAGATTAGTGCGCGGGTTTGGTGCGACAGGGATGTCCGCCCCAGGGATTCTAGATCAGACTGTGACCTGATCTAGATCCCACCTAGCAGAGATACAAGGGGGATTCATGCAAGTGTTAAAAGGGTTCAAGCCATGATAAAAACTGGGAAACATGCTGCGAGTGCATAGGGTCAAGAATCACCATGAAAACAAAGCATTTGAAGCCAAAGCAAGTGGATGGGTTCATGCATGAAATGTGTGAAATACTTAAGAACAAGCATGATCTGGATAAAACGAATCAAAACATGTGTAAATAATGATCAAACGTGCATGCTTCTATGTGCAAGAGCATACATGGTGCACGGTTAAAAGTATTAAGCATGGAAACAATTGCTCATGTTGATTACATGCTAGAAGTGCAAGCATGGAGATCATTTGCATAGAATGACAAGCATGATATCATAAAATTACAAAAGCACGGAACAAAACAGATCATACACAAGGTTTTTAGACATGCTTCAATCAGTTCTGAAACGCCATTAAGAAAAGTAACAATGAAGGTAGAATACCTACCTCACGATGTGCTCCTTCTTTGCAATATCAGAGATAAGAAAACCTTTGTTGCTTTGGAAGGCTCTAGGACGCAAGGAGATGCTCCAGGGAATGACAATAAGCCGCTAGACTGGTGGAGAAGCTCGTGCAAGGGTCGGGCTTTAGAGTAGAAAATGGCTGGGTGTAGGGATTTCTACTCAGGATTCTCAGCTCTCAGGATTTCATCCTCTTCAAAAGGGTGCCTATGGGGGTCATTTTATAGGGAACTCTCAAAGGTGAGTTACGAGTATAAGGAGAGCCTCGCAGACGAAGAGCCTGGAATATTCCACGACACATTCGCTGCTGGAAGTAACAGCCAAGGAAGGTGGAAACCCAGTAGCCGCAGCCTGCGCAGAGTTGTGCGCCAGGGATGTGCGCTGGCTAAGTGCGCCACCTATGTCTACTAGGGAAGTGCGTTAGGTTGATGTGCTAGGTTGGTGTGCTAGGTTGGTGTGCTAGGATGGTGTGCTAGCTAGGTGTGCTAGGTTAGTGTGCTAGGTAAGTGTGCTGGGTTGGTGTGCTAGGTTGGTGTGCTTGGTAGGTGCTCTCCCCTATTGGTCTGGTTTTTAGATTGGGCTGCAGGCTTGCTACGGGTTTAGGGATTGGTTCAAGGGTCAGCCATATCCAAAGCAACAATTGGAGCCTTATCAATGAATCACCTCAAAATCGGGGTGTCTACACAAACAAACAAAAAACATGTGCATATCATGTGCAAAAGGGGTGGCATAGCAAATGTGTAACAAGAAAACACCCATTATACAAAAGGCATACATGTAAGAAAGACACCACTTATATTACAAAGAGACAACCAAAGCAAAGCAGGGGAAACAGACAAACAAAGAGAAAAGCCAAAGTAAACGAAAAAAACCCAAAACAAAAGTCGGGATCTGGTTTTCCCCAGCGGAGTCACCAGTTCCTGTAACCATGCCTGCGACAGCCTCGTGCTTGGCGCAGAAGGCCAAATGTGCGAGGGTCGGCAATGTCACGGCAAAACAATAAAAAGCAAATGATAAAAATGCAGGAGCCACCACCTACTCTACTTGAAAACAGGAGACGAGGAAAACCATTTTAAAACATTTAAAATCATGTCATAAAAACAATGGAAAAGGTCAACACGAACCAGAAAATGGGCAAGGATCCCTATTACTCACGAGGAAGGTATTAGGTACCCTCATACACCCAAAAAACGGTATTTCATGGGTTTTTGTTTACTTATATGAAATGTCGGCTTTTCAGCCTGTTTCTGTACGCCAAAGGGCGATATGCCATGCAATGCTACATGCAAGTGGTGCCTTATTGCACAGATAGGATCGGAGATCTAACAACACCAAGTGACTTTCATCCTCGCTTTATTATAGGCAAAACATGAGCTATCATGCATAAAAATAGATGAAAACAGGCTGGAGTCATCTTGATATATCTAGGAGGACACCCAAAGAAAACCAAAGGAAGATCAGATTGGAAAACATGCTAAACACCATGCCAAAAACCATTGTGTGTAGTGAAAAACAGGCAGGTGCGCCTGTATGGTGCGCCAGTCTGGTGCACCACCTATGTGCTCTACTGATGTGTACTAGAAAAGTGTGCGAGTGAAGTAATATAAGACTTGCAAAGGTGCATAAAACCATCTGAAAACGCATCATGAATACCTAACAAAACCGATCACACAAGAGTGGGTTTCCCTTCTTCCCACAAGGTCACAAGGGAGAGAGGAAACCCAAGAAAGAAAGCACAATATGGGTCTTGTGCTCAAGGGAAACATGCCTCACACAAGACCACACCACCATACTAAATAAAACCAATGGGTTTCAGCCATGCTATCCAGATCTGGATCATGGATTGTTGCATAAGAACTTCCCAAACAGGAGTTCATGGGGCAACCAGTTCATTAGACCACAACAACAGGCTTACTATGCAAGATGCAAAACTAATATTAACAATGATATCATTGGCTGAAATCGTGCACACAAGGACATGACATACCAGAGAGTAAACACTAGAAAAATCAAAGTCCAAAACACTCGGAAAAGCATGCAGATCATGATGCAAAGTTAGTGGCTCGCACTGTGACCAGGCGGGTGCACTAGGTTGGTGCTCTAGCTAGGTGCGCCACCCTGGTGCGCCATGTTGGTGCTCTAGTTTGGTGCAACCCATAAATTCTGAATTAGACTGCAGTCTAATTTCAGAATCTGGGCCAGATGCAAGCGATAACTTTGGTTAATTCTATCCAGATCAATTATTTAGATGCTAGAGAACTTAAATATGATAAATCATCATGCATAAAAATCCTCTTATTATTTCTCTCTTCAAATCATGCTTATTCATGGGTTATAAGGGACTGTAACTACTGCTTGGTGGATTTCAAGGATTGTTCAGTGATTTAATTAGCTTAACAACCATGTAGAGATGATAAACATGTAAAAAGGATGTTTATAGTTCATTTCATAGCTAGTGGTTGCATTGGATCATGATTCATTTATTAAAACAAAAACCATACAGTGCAGAAATTATAATGATACAGAGACATACGAACATACATGAAGGAGCATCCAAATTATCATAAAGGCTTGAAAAAGATCATTGCTATGCAAATTACATATCAGTTGGTTGCATGCTTTATTCAGAGTATTATCTAAAATTTAAAGAAAGAGATAAGTAATGGTCTTACCTTGCCTAAGATGTCTCCTCCATGGATCTAAGTAAAACTCCTTCTTGTTGCTTTGGATCAGTTGGGAGTGCGAGGATATACTCTGGAAAAGAGTGTAAGTTGCTGAGAATAGAAAGCTTTGCTGAGAGTAGGTGGGTAGCTCAACCAAGAGATGGTAGGTAGCTCAGCCAAGAGAGAAAAAAGGTTGCTAGCGGAAGTCCTTTTAAAGAGTCTCAACAAGGTAACTCCATGGGATGTAAACAGTCTCGAAAACCAACAGCCTTGCGTAGATTCGTAAGGAATATCTGTAGGCGAAGGTTACAAGCACGGAAGATGGAAAGCCAGCAGCCAGCACCCTAAAAGGTGGTTGTGCGCCAACTTGGTGTGCCGGCTTGGTGCGCCAGCATGGTGCGCCAATGTGGTGTGCCAGCTTGGTGCGCCACTGTGGTGCTCCTACTTGATGCTCCAATCTAGTGCTCCACATTGGTGCTCTCCACTAGTTGCCTGAATTGCTAATTGGGCCACGGGCTTACTACAGGCTTGTGGTCGGTTTGTGCAATGATCTCTGGCTGGTTAAAATGTCAAATAGGACTCAAAAGTGGTTGGTCTGACCGCATCCAAAGCAACATCTTCAGAGAGTTTACCTATGAGCCATCTCAAAATCGAGGTGTCTACAAATTGTCCTTTACTATGTTTACATCTTTTTGTGGTTTTTTAAAATCTTATTCTTTTCACATTTTCTCACAATAACATCTTCTGGACATTTGACACACATTTTGACATGACTTAGATCATGCATCATCCCCATACATGCATTTATCACATTTAGCCATCCAAATGACCAAATTGCCCCTAGGCCACCAACTCATGCACCTGTATGTTAGTCTTTGCACTCAATCTTGCATAATCCTTGTCCAAGTCCTCCCTTAGTAGTTTTTACACATTTAAGCACTTATTCATCCATTTCATATGGTTTTCATCACATTTACGCATCAATCCCTCCTTTTTAAGTGAATTTGCATCTCATGTGTTTCTTTCTTGGACTTTTTTCTCCACTTTGTTTTTGGAGTTCCTCGCCTTACATTCGATTTGATTCTCTTTAATCCTACATTTCGGATTTTTCAATTTGATTTAGATTTCATCACCCGAGGGCGTACACGAACTGACCCAAAGGCCCACATTGGCCTATATACGGATTATTTCTCCCCTTTGATTTTTACAACTTTTTTTACGATTCCAAGGACTTAGGTTGATCCCACTTTTTACCTTTTTGATATTAGTTTGGTTTTCTAGAACATTATATCCAAAAACACCATCATTTTATGTGATTTTCTTCACATGTCGACGTTTGTCTGTTTTATGTGGGTTTCTTCACAATTTTCCCATTCAGATCTCCATGATGTTTTCTGCGCTTCTAATAATTTGGGCTATTGTATTTTTAATCCCTTTGACACTGGTGTGGTTTACTGGGCCTTTCACACTAAAAACCTCGTCATTTCATGTGATCTCCTTTGCCGTGTCGTATTTTACGATTTCGTCATTTCATGTAGATTTCTTCGCAGTTTTCGCATACCATCATGCACATCCATCCAGTCTTGTCATGGCATTCATATTAGCATGTTCAAGGCATGATCTAGGCTTAGCAAGCATTCATCCAGCCTTTAGCAAGCGATTTAGACTACAAAGATCGAGTTTCTCTGGTGTACGAGGGTACCTAACACCTTCCTCATGCGTAATAGGAATCCTTACCCATCCTCTGGTTAGCAGACATCTAGCTTTCGCATTTGCATCTCATGCATTCGATCTTTCATGGTTTTCCTCGTATTTCCCTTAAAAGACTACGTGGCGACTCCTTTTCTCTTTTGTTTTATCCCATCACGTGCCTTCGCCATCTTGGCATGGCTGTGATCTCTTTCCTATGGTGTGATTCCGCGCCGAACCCCGGGGTTGGCATGGTCACAACTATACATGCCTTTTTACATGATTGTTATGCCACCACACATGCATATGAGCTGATTCATGCCTTTTGTTATGATACTTGCATTTCTTCACTACTTGTGGGCACTACACTAACACATGCCATATTCAGGCCTTCTGCTTCATTGATTGACTGTTTCGATGCCATGATTGTATGTTTTCTTCCCTTTTTTGTATTTGCCATGATTAGGAGAGTAGAGACATGTTTGCCTCCCTATCTGGTTAAAATAAAACACACAAACTCACATAAACAAATAATAAGGCATAACTAAAGACAAATGCTCATAATTCCCCATGGTTTAATAAAACACAAGTAAAAGACACAAAAGCATATCGCACGATTGATCATACAGGGCATGCATCTTCTCCTCTGAGTCCACCCATAGTTTGCGAAGGACAATTCTAGTAGCCCGTTTTATAGCTTTAGCGTAGAGCGTGTTGCCAGTTTGTCCCCTTATCCGAGGTCGTGTCAGTGCTAGTAGAGGGTACAGCTTCATGCTACTGTAGGAGACGAGGCCACCAATGCACCACTCGTTCACTGCCTACGCTCCGGCCAGGATTTAGAATGGGAACCTTACTTTTTTGACCCCGTCAAAACCAAAACCCATGAGTGCGTCCCATATGGTCGATCCCATGTGGGACATGCATGGTAATAGAGAGCATGTTAGTAGCATTCATGTGCATGTGTGTCATTCATGCCACCTTAACAAACGATTGCATAGCTCACTTGCTCATTTTGTTGTTTTGTCTTCTCTTCTTCACTAACACATTAGGTTTTTTCCCTTTGTCAGGTGTAGAGTCTTGTGTCCGAGTTCCTAGGCCAGAGCCTAGGAGTTCCTTCCTGTGACCTCAATCTTGAGGCACTGTTCTCGACCGTCTTTCCTTGAGCTATTTGTCATTTTCGACGATAGCTCCTCGTAGGTGTCGTCCTCTAGTTTGCAATCGTAGCCCCATCCTTACCTGTTCACGGTCCTTTACGGCTCAACGAGCCTCTGAGACCTTTGCACCAGTTGCTCTAGAGTGGATTCTTGTTTCTGCTCCTCCTTTTACTTTGACATCAGTTACTCCACCTACACTCCATGACAACCACTTCCAGGAGCCTAGAGTTCCCTGTCCTCTGGTTTCAGGACAATGGCAAACCCTTATTGGTCTTGAGCCCATGACCGAGGCAATTACCATGACCACCACAAGGGCATCTAATCTAATGATGTCCTGTCCTTTAGTTGACTCTACTCCACTTGACACACAGTTCGCTGTGATTGCTTCTTCAGTAGGAATTTAACCCGCAGCATCCTTGAACTTCCAGCCCCCTGTGACATCCCTTCCGCTTGCTCTTCCAGCCCTTGGTACTGCTACCAATGGTTTCATCATTGTGCAGTCTCAACAGCTTCTGGCCCTTGCACAGAGGCTGCAAAGCATGGCCTTTTCTCTAGATCCCTATTTGTCCAATTCCTGAGGATCCCACTCCGCCTGCTCAGGCATTCCATGCTACATCAGTCACACCACCACTATAGCCGTCGCCACAGTTTCTCGTTGTCTCAACGACAGGCGCTTCTACCCTGCCATTAGCATCATTGCCACTAAATGCACAACATATTCCTTTATCTACTGGTAGTCCGCCTTTTGGGCTGACAGGGGTACAACAGCCCGTGAACCTGACCATACCGGTTCAACAACTGTTACTCCCACATACAACACCACGCCTAGCACAGCATAACATCATTCTGACACCCTTACATCAGATACAGGCCTCAGCATACATTCCACCACAGACAACGCACATGCACGGGTACGCTGGTCATTACGCGTACGTGAGATGATAGATCTAGAGGAGCACATGGGTGCCATGGATACAGCGTGCGTGAGACCTACCCCAGCTACACAATCAATGTCAGTAGCAACCCCAAATGCACTTCTCACCAGGATGAATGACTTAGAGAGAGCGTTACGACAAGTGCAAGGTGGGGATCGCCAGTCTTATACTTTCCAAGACCTCTGCTATTTCTCAGAGGCTATACTCCCTCCAAACCTCCATATCCCGGAACTTGAAAAGTATAATGGGAAAGGCTGCCCAATCTCACACCTTAGGGCATACTGCGGTGATCTTGCTCAGTTACAGGCTAACGAGAGACTCCTTATTTGCCTCTTCTAGAAGAGCCTCACAGGTCCAACGTTGAAATGGTTCACATCTTTTGGATATGACCACCATCAAGACTTGGAATGATCTCAACCAGGCTTTTTTGGAGCAGTATTCTTTCAATCTCGACTTGGTCCCAAAGTGTGAGGGTCTAGTCGCCACAAGGCAAGAACCCTCACGAGCCGTTTGGGGAGTACGTCGGGTACTAGCGAGCCCATGCTTCATAGGTTCTCAATAAACCTTCTGACGAGGAGTCTATCGAGATAATAGTTCAAGGAGCACAGCCAGCCACAGGGGCTCTACTAAGCATCCATCCTATTTCCACCTTTGCATCCCTGATCAAAGCTAGCACCCGTGTCGAGAGTTAGTTGCATAGCGGAAGCTTTCTTGCATTAGCAGCATTTACCAAGTAGATCATGGCTTCATGAGGAACCAGCAACAACAATGGTGGTAGCAGTGGATCCAACACCAGGTATGCGTGGAAGAAGGATACTGCCAAGAATGTTGTAGCATGTGTTGGAGCTCCTGTTATGCTAGTCGGTGTGGTGAGCTCACCAGCACAGAGTCAGGTAGTCTACACTCTTTCACCTAGGGCACCACGCACATCACGAATCACCACCACCGCTGAGCCAGTCTACCAGCCTGCACCGGCAAGGCAAGGCCGCTACCCAGGACCAAGACAACCTCCACGATCCGAGAGGGATTACACTCCTCTGGTTGAGCCTCTGAGTGTCGTGTTTCCTAAGGTGGCATCGCTCCTGAGGCTTTCGGAAATTCGCCCACCACCAAATCCACTTCCGCGGTGGTTTAAAGCGGATTTATATCGCAATTACCATAGAGCCGTGGGGCACTCTATGGATAACTGTTTCGCACTCCAAGGAGCAATTCAGGATTTGATTGACCGGAAGGTCATTGCTATTAACACACAAGAGGCAGAGTCTTCACCCACTGCACTGACACCTCATCCTTTTGCATCTACCCATAGCAACATAGTCAACCAACCCTTGCCTCAACATGCACCTAAAACGTTAGGAATTCGTGTTCTTTCTTCTGATGAGGCTGCACATTTTAACCGTTCTCTTCTCATCCATGATGTCTCAGATCCGTTCCCTTATCAGTTTAGTCAGTCATATGTTGATGCTTCCAGTTCTGCAATCAATATGATCCAACTGACTGCCAGACTGAGCCGCACAGCTGCAAAACCTACTATGCAATCCACTCCATCAACAATCAGTTTGCTGGCCAAACCAAAGCATGACCTGGCCCATTACTTCACAAGTTTCGGTCCCATTGGAATTGAAGGCCCATGCTCCTGTGGTCATTAAATTGACACAGGATACTCACCGCATGCCTTACAGTTATGCCATAAAAATGTGTGTTGAGGTAACACGGTAGGGACGGGTGTATAAGGCCTCGATTCCTGCAAACAAATCCAGCCAGCCCACAACTTCGTCTTCCCAACCAAAAAGCCAAATTCCTAATCAAATCCCTGAAAAGGCAATCCCAAGAGTTAACCACACCACTGCCAAGATTGACCCACATGTAGCTGACATTACGGCCCAATTAAAGAAAGTTAAAGCGGATATCTCCATCTAGGACCTAATCCATACATCGGTTGAACACCGAGAGGCATTTCTCCAAGTTTTCCAGGCCGCTCATGTTTCCCCAACAATACAACCATCAGCATTGGAAAACATGGTAGGGATGATAGCTGCGCCACAGGTGATTTCATCCTCTAACTCAGAGCTTCCCTCAGCAGGGACCAATCATAACCAACCCCTGTTCATCACAGTGCAATATCAAAATTTCCGCATTCCTCTTACTTTGGTGGATAATGGCACTGGATTAAATGTTTGTCCTTTGCGAATCGTAAGTCAGATCGGATTTAAATCCGAGGACATTACCCCAGCCATAAAAGGAATGAAAGCATTTGACAATACGCACCATGATGCATTAGGGATTTTGATCATTCCTCTAATCCTTGGTCCTACTCGTTTCGAGATTGAGTTCTATGTTGTCGACCTCGAGCCATCCTTCAATCTTCTGCTTGGGCGCCCTTGGCTCCACAAGCATCAAGTTATCCCCTCAACCCTTTACCAAATTATTAAGTTCCATTGGAACAACGACATTGTCGTTGTGATGGCGGAAAACCTTGAAAGGGAGAAGGTTGAGGTAGTCTCTTCGGTATCCCTCCAAATTGTCCATTTTGACCCTAAGCCTTTTGATGTGCTTTACCGTGTCGACCACTTTGAACTGGTCAATTTCATTCTGATTCTCGAGTGTGCCAGCCATTTGGCTACTTTTGGCAGTCCGTTCTCGATGGTCGAGAATATGTGTCAGAGGTGGTGTGACCATGCCGATGGAACCCTACACGGCTCTCCTATGGTGCGTGGAAGCACACGAGGAGTCCTGATACAGTCACGGCGAAGATGGTGAATCCAGAGAAGAAGTCTGGACTCGGAAACACCAAGGAAAGATAAGAAAACGATAAGGAAAGGAGTCGCCACCTAGTCTTTTAATGGAAAGACGAGGAAAACCAATCACAAAGGAAAAAATCCAAAAGAAATTAGGGTGAAGAAAACATATGCATACTCCGTGCCTAATGGATGTAGTACACAAATCAATGCAGGCCAAAGAAAGGGTAAGGATTCTTGTTACGCATGGGGAATGGGTTAAGCACCCCCATGCGTCCGAGGAACTCGGTCTTTCTAGATTTCGTTCTTGCTAATGGTCTCATGATAAGATTGTTGAAAAATCTATAAAGTATATTTTGATGATTACAAATGACATGTGATTATTGGTTAAATAATCACTTAAGAAGATATGAGATACTCAAGTACTAAGTATAAAAATCATTTATCAAGGCATATTATTCACATATATATAATATTCATGTGATTGG
>JAMKQA010027984.1:0-12093 GCA_024699735.1 Posidonia australis
TGTGGGGTGTGTCCTATGCTCAGGATTATCACTCTTTATTTCGGGTCAATCGCATATTGCAAGTATATTGCATGAATGTAATCAGAGTTACATCATTCCAAGTGATTATTCATCATCGCTCTATATGCAAATGCAAATGCAAATAAAGTGATAAAACAACGAAAAACAATGCAAAGTGCCTTCCTAGTAAATCCAGGGGAAAACAGGGAAAATCCAGAAGTAATCCGATCGAGAAAGCATGATAGAATCGAAGCATGCTGCATGCGTAAAACAAAGGTAGTGTGTTGGTTTGGTACATCAGATTGGTGGGTCAATCTGATGTGCCACCTATGTGTGCCTAGGTGGGCCATAAAGGTGCAAGGATCAAAATAAGACAAGATGCTATGCCAAAGTTGCAATTTAACGAGTTACATAGCTACGAGGATAATTAATCCTCGCAAAGTCCTCGTTAAACTATCTAGCAAGGATTTTGCGAGGAATATTGTCGTCGCTAAATGTCGATTTTCTTGTAGTTAGTGTAATAATACTAAATTGAAATTTCATTATTGTTTAGTATTACTAAATTATTGATCAACGAACTATCTATATGGAAAAACAAGAATTAAAGAATTAGTGTTACTAAAATGGAAAAAATCAGTAATAGTAAACTGTTACCTTTTTTCATTTAGTATTACTAAATCAACAATACTAAATTGAATTTTTGAAGAGTGTTTTTTAAACTATTTTTTAGTTAAATGTAATTGTAGTCATGAAACTATTTTATTCAATTCATTAATACTAAACTAAAATTTCATTATTGTTTTAGTAATACTAAATTGTTAATCAACAAATTACTTATCTAAAGGAATGACATTATGGATAATTTAGGAATTAGTGTTACTAAAAACAAAAAATCCAAACCCATGATTACCATAATTAAATGTAATCAAATAAAAAACTAGAACTAAAACATTAGGAAACAAAATTTACATTAAGTAACACTAAACAAAAAAATATATGTGTAGACACCCCCATTTTGAAGTGACTCATGGATGAGCTTTCCGAATGTTGCTTTGGATGTGGTTGACCCTTGAATCCTATTAGCTAAACCAACCAAAACCTATAGTAAGCCCGCAGCCCAGTTAGAAATCCAGATAGGTAGGGGAGAGCACCTAGCTAACACACCAACCTAGCACACATAGCTAGTACACCAACCTAGCACACCTAGCTAGCACACCAACCTAGCACACATAGCTAGCACACTAACCCGGTGCACATACCAGGCGCATATACCAGGCGCCCAGCCATTTCTCAGGCTGCTGGCTGCTGGCTTTCCACCTCCCATGACTGTTACCTCTACCAACGAATATACCATGGAATCTTCCAGGCTTTTCGTCTACGAGGCTCCTTGTTGTCCTACGAGTTACCCATGGAAAATCCCTATATATAGACCCCATAGGCAACCATTTAAAGGGGCTGATCATCTTGAAAGATAGAGACACACAGCTACACTAGCCTTCTCCAGAATTCTGCAACTATTCACTTGAGCACTCAAGCTTTGCCTTGCATTCAGAGATATTCTCAGCCCTTCCAAAGCATCAAGGAGCTTATTATCTTGGGTCTTTATTTTCTTTCTTGAAGGGACATCTTGGACAAGGTAGGTCCTTCCCACTTTTCCTTTATGTTCTTGTTCTTTTGCAATGAAATAAAGCATGCTATAAATTCCACATATATGATCTGATTTTTCTGTATTTTCATGAGGTTTCTATGATAAATTTACTTATCCTCTTTGCAAGATGCTCTTCATGCAAATCTACATTTTTGTTTGCAAGCATGTGTACTTTATTTCTAGCATAAATTCTGCAATATATCGCCTGCATGAGCTATGTTCTATTGGGTTTACTTGTTCCATGTTTGTATCCTTTGCATTTTGCATGTGTTATTGCTATGAACCCATTTAATCATCTTGTGTTAAATGATAATAAGATAGCTTTGATCAGATGCATCTCGTCATGCTTTTAGCTCTTAACACCCGCATGAATCAACCTGCATTAGCATAAATCACCCATCTTTATTCTGGGTCAGATTCTATATCAGATTATAGTCTGATCCAGATTTTCTGGGGAGCACCTAAGTGGCGCACCCATCCAGCGCCCCATTCAGGAGCACCAGATTAGTCAGAGAGTAAAACATTCGTTTTTGCATCCTTGCTTGCATGATTTTCTGAATGATTTTGAGCCTGATTCTTTTACCACTTGCTCTTTTATATTCCATGGTTTTGCATGCATGTTTTCAGTTTAAAGCAAGATTGTTTTCTGGTTGTTTTCTCCCTTTGGATATTCAGTCCTTGGTCAGAATTTGGTAGGCTGGTAGCACCTTACTCCTACATGGAAAACCTTGTGCATCTATCCATGATCCAGTGGCATGGCTGAATCCTGCATCTTTCATTTAGCACGCATAGGGTGTGATCTTGTGTGAGGCTACCAGCCCTTGAGCACAAGGTCCACAAGTCATCGCACTTGCATTTCTTTCTCTTTTAAGGCATTTCTTCCAAGTCTTGCGAAGGTTTTTTTTTACATGGCATGATTTTCTAGAAGGCATTCTCATGTGACTTGGCGTTGCATAGGTTTTTGTTTTCCCTCACCACATCTCTCTGGCCCACATAGGAGCACATATGTGGCGCACCAGACTGGAGCACCAGTCTAGCGCACCTAACAGGTGCAGCAGCCTGTTTTCAGTAGCACACAGCAGGTTTTTGCATGGTTTTTAGCATGATTTCCAGCTTCGATTTGCTTTTAGTTTTCTCTGGCTTTCTTCCTTGGTATATCCAGGAAGACCCTTTTCTGTTTTTAGTCATTTTTATGCATGTTAGATTGCACTTGGCATGTAGCAAAGTAAGGATGAAAAATCGCTCGAAATTGATATATCTTTGATTTTATTCATGCAATGACTTTGCATCGACACTTGACCTGACATACGAGTGATACTTCTGAGCATTAGGACACACCCCTGCACATCATGCACCCGTATTTTAGGCACCACACACATAAGCATGGCATGGCATATCGCCCTCGGGCGTACAGCAAAGGCTGAAAAGCCGATATTTCATAAGCAAATGATAAACCAATAGAAGACCGATTTATCGGGCGCACGAGGGTGCCTAATACCTTCCTCGTGCGTAACAGGGATCCTTACTCATTTTCTGGTTTATGACCTACTTTTCCATTGCATGATTTATATGTTTTATATGGTTTTCCTCGTCTTCCATTTTAATAGACTAGGTGGCGACTCCTGCATTTGCTTATTTATTTTTATTGTTTTTTACCGTGACTTTGTCGATCCCTCATGTATTTTGGCCTTTCGCATCAAAATCCACGAGACTGTCGCCTACATGGTTACAGGAACTGGCGATTCTGCTGGGGATAACTAGATCCTGGCTTTGTTTTGGTTTCTCCTTTGCTTCGGCTTTTCTCCTTGCCTGCATTTTCCATGCTATGCTTGGTTTTCCTTTTTAGTGATGTCTTTTTCCATGCGATGTTTCTTTTGCAATGTCATCATTATAGTACATGCTTCTGTTTGTTAATCCATGGCTAAATTGCATGTTTATTTCCCTTCCTGTACATGCCATGCCTAGGAGATTAGAGACGTGTTTGCTCTCCCCTTTTGGTTAATAAAAACATAAAAACCAAAATCAATCATAAGGCAAACTAGTGACAAATTACAAATCTTCCCCATGGTTTAATAAGCTTGCAAGTAAAAAAACTCAAAGCATACATTGCATAATCATATAGGGCATGCATCTTCTCCTCTCCTAGGATTACCTATTCAGTCTGCGAAGGACATTTTTCGATGGCTCATCCTATGGCTTTGGTGTGGGATGAAAAATCAGGTTTGTCCTCCCTTGTCCAGGGTCGTGTCGGTGTAGTAGAGGGTACAACTTACTGCTTTGGCAGAGGTCGAGGTCCCGAAAGCACCACCCGTTCACTGCCTAGGCTATGGCCAGGATTTAGAACGGGGACCTTACTTTTTCTAGACTCGAGTCGGAGACCCATTCACCCTTATTGTGAACCCGGAGTAGACAACTTAATAGGACATCCCTAGTTGGTGAGAGAGTGCATACTAGGGGCATTCATTTGCACCTCATACCACCATAAACATTGCATCTTTTCTAACTTGTTTGTTTATGTGCATAGGATTTCTTATCTTTGAGTTTCCTTAGCCTGAGCTCAAGATCTTCCCTTTCACTAACTCTATTTGCGACCTTATTTTAGACCGCGTCTCCTGAGTTATCTGTCATTGTCGACGATAGCTCGTCCTAGGATTCGTCCTATCCTTCCCAGCCGCAGTCCAATCCTTACTCGCTCACGATCCACGATGGCCCAGCATGCCAGCGAGTCCCTTTCCCCTGCTGTCCAGGAGGAGGTCCCTGTCTCAGGGCACTCTTCTTTTGTGTCTGTTCCTGTCATCTCTGCTGCCCCCATTTTGCCTTAGCCTCTGGAGGACCTCCACCACCACAATTCCGTGTCCCTGTGGCAACCCCGCCTTCGGGACCACCTTCCTGGTCTTCTCCTACTGTCGGGGCCACAGCAGTCGAATCTGTTTCCCCTCAGGACTATGTGTTTACTAGCCCTCCTCCCACTGTGGCTGTTTCAATAGTAGCCACCCCCCAGTTTGGACAACTGGGATCTCAGCCTCTGTTTCCTCTCCTGTCTTGCCTCCATCCTTTGGAGCTACCAGCGACGATCCCGTGACCGCGCAGCTGTAACAAATGTCGGCCCTCACCTAGCAGTTACAGGGATTGGCACTGGCACTCCAACCCTTCTCAGCATTGTCTTTCCCAGCTCCTGAGTTGCCTGCGCAACCGGCTTTAGGACCACAGTTTGCACCCACTCTACTCCCTCCACAGCCGTCGCCATCCCTTATCTCTCCGGCGATAGGGGTGTCGACACTACCTTTTGTTACACCAGCACAGCACTCACCACAGCATGCATCCCTCCTATCTGGTGGCCAGCCCCCTAGGCCGACGGGAGCACAACCCTCCGTGAGCACTGTACCGGAGACCATTCCAGTCCAACAGCTCTTGCTCCTGTATTCTGCACCACTAGTTGCACCACCCCCTGCATTATCCTCCCCTTTGTACCAGACACAAGCCTCATCCTTTATCCCACAGCACACTGCACCCATGCACGGGTACACTGGCCATCCAACCGTAGCATCAGACGGCGGAATGGTGCATCCAGAGGAGTCCTTAGGGGCGACCCATACGGTGTACGCGGCACCCGCCTCTACTACACAGTCCACAGCTGCAGTAGCTCCAAATGCTCTCCTTGCGAGAGTAAATGATATGGAACGCACTCTCCGACAAGTGCAATGTGGGGACCTCCAGTCCTACCAATTCCGAGACCTCTGTTATTTCCCAGAGGCGACTCTCCCCCCGAATTTTCATATTCCGGAATTTGAAAAATACAATGGTAGAGGCTGCCCAATTGCCCATCTCAAAGCCTATTACGGAGACCTCGCTCAGCTCCAGGCTGACGAAAGGTTGTTAATCCGCCTGTTCCAGAAGAGTCTTACAGGGCCCGCGTTGAAGTGGTTGACTTCCCTCAACATGGCCACCATCAAGACTTGGGACGACCTTACACAGGCGTTCCTGGAGCAATATTCCTTCAACCTCGACTTAGTCCCTAAGCGAGAGGACTTAGTCGCTCTCAAGCAGAGACCCCAAGAAACATTTGGGGAGTATCTTGGACGTTGGCGCTCTTTGGCTTCACAAGTCAAAGATAGATCCTCTGACGAGGAGTCTATTGAGATAGTGATCTAGGGAGCACAGCCAGCGGTCGGGGCTCTACTTAGCATTCAACCTGTCACCACTTTCTCTACATTGCTTCGGGCGGGCGCCCGTGTTGAGAGTTCACTGCGCGGCGGCAGTTTTCCAGCACTCTCTGCATTTGCTAAACAGGCCACTGCCTCACATAGTGGCCCGAGCAGCAGTAACAGCAACAACAACACCAATCCACCCAGGAGGCGAGATCCCTCCAAAAATACTATTTCTTACATCAGGTCCCCCGCTGCTCTGGCAAATGTCCGCCCGCCCCTATGGCACCAAGAGTTTATGCACCCACGCTTACACCTAGAGCACAACATGCATCACACATTACCCCCACTGCCACACCAGTATATCCTAACCCTCCGGTAAGGACGCGCCCACCATTGGCACATCCACAGCCGAAGCGACAACGCCGTGACAGGCGCCACAATACCCCTTTAGTGGAGCCTTTGAGCATGGTATTCCCTAAAGTCGCATCCTTGCTGAGGTTGCCTGAGGTGCGCCCTCCGCCTAATCCGCTGCCAGCCTGGTACAATGCCAATGCGTTCTGCAATTTCCATCGGGTGGCTGGCCACTCGACGGATAATTGTTTGACACTCAGGGACGCTGTCCAGGATTTGGTTGACCAGAAGGTCATTGTGATTAATACCCAGGCAGCCACCCCAGCACACACCTCAATAGCCGCTCCAAGACAGCCAACACACCCCAGCATAGTCAGTCAACCCTTGCCGCAGCATCCTTCTCCGAGAGCGCCAGGTTCCTCGGGAGTCAATTTTCTTTCTTTTGCTTCTCCTTCTCTTACTTCTACTGAGTCTGTTTCTTCCCCTATTTGTCCAACCGACTTGATTCATCGTGAGTCATCCCCTTTTCCCCACCAGTTGTATCGTTCTTTCCTCGATAACTTTGAGGAATCTGTTTTTATGATCCGTCCTGTCGTCGAGTCGGAATACTCTGAGGTGCCGCCTGTAGTATATCCCCAGCCCCCAGCTCCAGTTTATTTATCCGCCTGGCCCCAATCTAGGCCAAGACAGCCAGCACACCCTCAGGCCCACCAGTACCCTCGCCAATACTCCCAGCATCCTCAGGTTTACACTCCTACCCACCTATATCCTTCAACTATACCTGTACAATTAGCAGCCCGTCCCCCGGTTGTTGTTACTTTGACCCACGACACGCATCATGTTCCTTACAATTATGCCATAGGGATGTGTGCAGAAGTGACACGATCGAGCAGCGTATACAAACCCCCAGCAGCTAGGCCTAACCCCTTAACCTTGACCCCTAACCAGTTACAAACCCAGCCATCTAGGTCATCAGCACCTGTAGCCCCTGCCCAATTCCAAGCACATTCTCCTTAACCACCTATGCCTAGAGTAGCACCACCCAATCCTGCCACTAGCAGCAAACCTTCAGCTGATATCACTGCCCAGCTTAAGAAGGTTAAAGTCGATATTTCCATTTGGGACCTAATCCATACATCAGCTAAACACAGAGAAGCCTTCCTTAGGGTTTTTCAAGCAGCCCGTGTATCCCAAACTATAGAGCCTGCTACCCTGGAAAACATGGTAGGAATGATTGCGGTACCTCAGGTTATCTCCTTCTCTAGCCTAGAGTTACCTCCCTCTAGCACCAATCATAACTCTCCCTTGTTCATCACTGCGCAGTATCAAAGCTTCCGCATCCCCCTCACACTGGTGGATAACGAAGCAGGCCTTAATGTCTGCCCCTTGCGCTCGGCAAGTGTAATCGGATTCAAGTCCGAGGACATTACACCAGCTGTGAAAGGGATGACAGCTTTTGATAATACGCATCATGATGCGCTTGAAATCCTAATCATTCCCCTGACTATAGGCCCTGCTTGCTTCGACGTGGAGTTCTACGTCGTAGATATCGAACCCTCCTTCAATCTGTTACTCGAACGCCCTTAGCTTCACAAGCATCAAATCATTCCTTCAACCCTCCATCGTATGATCAAGTTTTGCTGGGATGACAATATCGTTGTTGTCCTGGCAGAAGACATGGAGAAGGTTGAATCTATCTCTACTCGAGCCCCTCAGACCATTCACTTCGACCCTAAACCTTCCGATGTCCTTTATCGCATTAATCGATTTGAGCCGGTTAATTTTATTTCACCCTCAGAGCTTGCCGGCCATTTGGCCACTTCTAGCAACCCCCGTTTGATGGTCGACAACCTGTGTCGCAAATGGGGAAACGAGAAAGGATCACCTCTGGGGCTTTATGGCCAAGGAATCACCGAACCGATCGAGGCCGAAGAATGGATTAAGTGAGACGGTTTGGGTTATGAACGATGCTACCAAAGGAAGAGATCACAACGCCAGGATAAGTCTTCCAAGATGATTATTCCACGAGATTTATCCAACTTTATTAGTGCAGGCATTATGGATCCGAACCACAGTTCATCTGCAGTGTCAACACCATCAGCTTGGATCTGCCTAGAGGATTTGTATCAGGACGGCAGCCAACTAGAGCAGCAGGGTATAGAACAGGGAGTCATGCAGACAGAGCAGTCAGCAACCCAAATTAGGGTCCAAGAAGTAGACTCAGATGATGACATCGGGGATCTGGACCTCTTATTTCAGGAGCAGCTAGATGAGCTTGCAGAAGACGTAGCAGAGCATGATCGCAGGAGAAAGGGCAAAACAGTTGCTACAGCACCACCAGCAGAAGCATCGATACCGCCCCAGGACCATGTTTCAATTGTGGTCCTGCGAGAAACAGACGGAAGGGATACTAGACCATTGGAGTTAATCTGCTGTCAACCGGGAGGCGGGTCTAGTTGGTATCGGCAATGTAAGCCTCACCTTGAGGGTGAGGATCAAATCCTTGAATTAAGCATAAGTAGGACAAGCAATGGCGGCCTCACCAGTTTACAGCAAAGCAGCCGCCAGCAAGCAGAATTTTGTACAGCTAACAAGGAAAATACCAAAAAAGAAAATGCCCAAAAAATTTAAAAAATCAAAAACCAAGAATATAGAGGCATCAACATCAGGGGTAGGGACTCCTAGCTCCTCGGATCATCCAGGCAGGGAAACTAAACAAGTAGCACAATGTCAGTATAGAAACACAAAGGTCACTGTGACAGTCCTTAAGCGCCATCAAGGCGTAGAATTAGAAGAAAGTCCATCCTAGAAGCTTTGAACCAGGAGACTTGGTTCTACGTGCCATTCATTTACCTGATGCACGGGGAAAGTTTAGGTCTAATTGGCGCGGACCCTTTGTGGTTAAGGACACCCTGTCAAAGGGTGCAATCATTCTTGAAGGAATGGACCATACAAAGCAAACAGAGCCTGTCAATGACTCCTACTTAAAGAAGTACTATCAATGACTCTTAGTCAATCCTAACGCCTTGCACCATGAGCCATGCATTTTCATGTTTTTTCTTATATTTTATTGCATTCTAGCACAACAGGAATCATCTTCTGCACCTTTTTTTTTTCTTTCTGCATAACATCATCATTGCCCGATGAGGAAAATCGGAAGCCTACCTGCGTAAGACATGTCAAGTCCTCCTCATGTGCTACTACCCTAGAAGCTTAGGGTGTGAGAGAGAGATTTCAGAGAAATGGGCTCAATGAACAAATCCCCACGGGACCTATATCTTCAGAGGGAGGAAAAAATGTTAGGTCTAGAGAGAGTGTGAGCATCAAAGAAAAAATACACTGACCTGGGAGCATAAAAATAGGAAGGCAGAAGCAGTAGACAGAAGCTAAGCTCCACTGAGAGAGGCATGTGAACAACCTTACTCCTACCATATAGCTTGGAGAGGAGTTGGAGTACGCACTTACTAAGCCCACATGATCAAAGGGACTAGCCACCCCTTCAGCACAAGGAAATGGCAGCCACCCCCTCAGCCTAAGTGTATTTTACCTCCAAGCAGGAGTAGGGAAGATTTAGCATGCCTATGAGGGAGAAAAGAAAATGAATCCTTAAAAAAGTAGATATAGGACCCCAAAGATTTGGCATGAGGCCCATAAATCTGAAGGAGAGCCACAAATAAACCTAAGTGCCTCATGAGTCGCAGTGTCACCTCTTACAACAGGCAAAGCAGGCTTCCTTGGCGTTGAGGGCACCAATATATCAATTAACCCTTTCTTTGCATTCGCACTTTTTGCATAGCATTTGGTTTTTTTAATCAAGCATATTTGCATTTACTTTGCAAGGCGTTTGGCTATATTTCGACCAGGGGCATGCCAGCTGCCTTTTGAGTAGTAATTCGGGCAAGTAGGCATTCGACTAGGGGCATGCTAGTCGCTTCTTTAATTGGAAGAATCTGAGACCAGGAGCATGCCGGTTGTTTAATCTTGAAAGCAGTTGTGGAAATACATGAACAGATACAAGCAATGCAAAATGGCATAAGTGCTAATAATTCTTATTGTAGTCCATCACTAATACATGTATTGCTAATCAACTCTAGGCCTCTTCGAACTGCTGGCCCCTGTGAAACAAGTACCGCTAGATGGGATCTCGCTCAAAGGCCATGTCTCCTGTATCTTGGCTTTGTATTTCACCGTACAGTTGGAACCTTCAATAATGGCAAGATCAGAAGACTTGATGCCAGCCTACGTCTCGCGGGCCAATTCTAAAGTTGTTGCATTTGAGCCAACTATATACCTTTTGTACCATTCAGGACAAGGACTTTGCTCAATAGAATCCTGGCAGAAGTCGAACTGGCGGAGGACCTGGACGGGATGATACTCCACACCTCCCGAAAATCCCGGACGAACCACTTGCCACATATCTCTGGCATTGAAAAAGGCAGTAAAGGTTCTTGACGTCGAGGATATAATGCACCATGTCACCGAGTCCTCTGCAAGATTCTGTAGTCTGTTGCACAGCTCTTGCACCCCTGGGAGTGTCCTCGAATGGTGGGTACGGCTATAGGCTTCAAAAGCAGACGGTTGAGGGCGAAGAATCTTCATCCCCATATGGGCAGCAAACCAAACCTAGCAAAGAAGGAATCGTGGTTAAGAAAAGCACAGCAGAATATTTAAGTATAAAATGGTTTGCTTACCTGCACCAGAGCACCACATCCATGGAAATGGCGGAAGTGCTTCAATGCTCGGTCCAAACCACTATAGGTTTCAGCAAGTAGTACAGGAGCCAAATCAATCTGGCGAACAACTATCGCCCAGGCTATCTCTGCCACCTCGATTGCCACAGTCGTCCGACCATGGCTAAATATAAGCTCCCTGAGGAAGCGCAGTACAAAGTTGTAAAGCCACAGGATGCCTAAGGATAAACGGGCATTGATGATCTCATCAAAATAGTCCAGGCGCACCATGGTTGTAGATCCATCTCTACAGACAAGTCTTTCCTCGCAGACATCTCTGGCCACGCCCGTGAGTCGGCTCAAAACATGAACATAGCTGTCATGGCAAGTAATGACAGGAGGGGGCATGAATGGTGACAAGTCGCAAATCCGTCTGACTTCCTCTAAAGTCAAAGTCATCTCAACTAGCCCAAAGCGGGAAACGTGCAAGGCCAGTTTCCAAAACTGAGCCACAGCGCACAGCAGATGCCAGTTAACCTCCACCTTAGCTATACTCAGAAGGGAGGAGGAAATGCCCCAGACCCGTAATTGTACGCGGTCAGCAGCTGTCAAAGCATCAATCCAGCCACGTTGAGCATCTGAGCAGTGTTTTGGTGTCACCATGGTAGGAAAGCTCTGCAAACACAGATTTGGGCCAAATATGGCAGTAAAAAAGGCAGAACTTGACATAAATGTGGGACAAACATCACAATCTGGTAGAATATAATGCAAAAAGCATATGCAGAATCAAGAGACATATTCAGAATATGTTGCCATAAAGCCAGGATAGAATCACATAATGCAAAATTTGCAGCAAAGCACAAAGAAGCCAATGAGAAATCAACAGAAGAATGGTAGAAAGCATACATACCATTGTGATGCGGGGTATGATGCATAACCGGTGCTCAGAAAAGATCCAAAAGAGAATTAGAAGCAAGGATCCAACGTTGTTTTCTCAGAAAGGACGGCAGCCTCTCTTGCAAAACGCGAGTTTATGTAGGGAAAATAAAAAAGGGTTTCAGCAAAGAAGGAAAAACAAACTCGCCATTTTTAGAGGCTCATCTGAAGGGCGCACCTAGGTAGCACACCCAGGTGGCACATGGAATGGCTGCAAATTTCAGCAGCACCTCCCCTGAAATTGGGACCTCGCCATATCGGCGCCATTTATTTCAACCTGCACAGAGAACCTGCATACAGCATACACATAAAGCCCCGAGGGGGGGGGGGGGGGGGCACA
>JAMKQA010027985.1:0-17186 GCA_024699735.1 Posidonia australis
GCATGATTTCAATCACATTTTTGCATAAGCATGTAGAATAAGCAAACACACATTCATCAAGTCCTTAGCAAGCATTTGGACTAGAAAGATCGAGTTTCTCGGGCGCACGAGGGTGCCTAATACCTTCCTCGTGCGTTACAGGAATCCTTACCCATCCTCTGGTTAGCAGACATCCAGTCTTCCTATATGCATCTCATGTATGCATTCATTCTTTTGTGGTTTTTCTTGTCTTTCCATTAAAAGATCATGTGGCGACTCCTTTTCTTTTTCTTCTTATCCTTGCGCCTTCGCCATCCAATGGCATGACTGTGATCCCTTTCCCGCCTCCCTCCGGGTCCGGCACGGTCACACATACTTTAAAAAATCTTGAATATCTTATTAAATTGTACTAATAATGTTGTCGTTGTTTCTAAACTTGCTTCAAAATCTACAGAAAAGTATGAAAGAAGACATGGGAATATCAAAATATTGGCAAAGTAGTATGGTAGCGCATCACGCATCCTGGATAAACATAACTGATTCTGTTGTATAACAAGCATAGACTGACACAATACTTAAGATTACATAGGAAAAGTAGTACGTCACGATGCAGAGTAGCAGTAGAATCCTTCCTAGTTGAAGGTGATCTAGACCCCCAGCTTGCTTCCTTCCCGAACCTTGTGGAGCTCAGATGTTGTTTTGGAGTCCCAATGACCGGGCTGCTGCCACGATAACTGGCTTTGAGAGTCTGATCAACACTGTGAGAAGATTTTGCAATTGCGTTCCTCACAAACTTCTGCGCAGCTGGCGAAAGCATCGTAACACTAGGGCTCATTCTCCCACTCCGCGAAGGAGATGGCAATGGCAGCTTCCGAAACGTCTTCGACCTCTACCTTAACTTCTTCGCTGCTTCCCTCGACAACGAATGTGCCTTCACATCTCGAGATGGTGGCAACGGTATCCATTCTTCTCTTATTCTCTTCTCGTGTCTGCCCTTAACTTCTTTGTCTCTCTCCTCTTCTCTTCTCTTCTCTTCTCTTCTCTTGCCGCGAGAAGGAATTTACAGAGTCCAAAGGTCATCCTACTTGTTCTTTTCCCTCTGTCTCTCTGAAATTGATCTACAATAATTAATGTCGTTAAATTCAGAAGCTTCAGAGCTGGTATGGTAAGTAAGTTTTGGGTGTTTCGAAAGTAGGTAGTCTATAATCTATATGGCTCGATATTTTCTATAACGTGAAAGCCACGAAACGATACATTTTGGGGTTCATTAATTTCCTCGGATTAGTTCAAACCACAAGCATCGTAAATAAATACAACATGACCCGAGAGGAGACTTTGGATTGGCAACTCCCAGCCGGATCGAGAAGCACTTTCGATTCAATAGATCTCATTCCGGGTCAACCATTTATTTCTCAACCATTCAAGGGTAGGACTGTTAAACAAATTACCAGTTATACCAACCTAAGCATTTAGTGGGGAGGGGTCATGTTGGTACTTTGGAGCGTACAGCCCCTCCCTCTTTCCTCCCTGTCTCTGTCAGGGGTGCGGAACCAGGAGGAGGTCCATTTGGGAATTGTTGCTGATGGGAGTGTCACCTACGCGACGGGGCCGTTAATGGTCGTTCCTCTTCCACTGCTACTGCTACTGCTACTACTACTTCTCCTCCTCCTCCTCCTCCTCCTCCCCCTCCTTCTTCTTCTTCATCTTGCTCACTGCTCTGTACTTGGGAGCTCCTATCAGATTCCTTGTTCCATGCTCTGGTTCTTGTCTGGTCTGCCCTTTTAGGTCTGATTCTGAAGAAACGAAGGGGAAAAGGCGGATTTTGATGGCTGATGCCAACCCAGGTAACGAAATTGTTCCTTGTTCATTAAAGTCTGTCGATTGCAGCTTGCCTTTACGATTCACCAACTTTTCTATTTGTTGATCTGCCACATCTTGATGTGTGTGGATTTTATGCCGTCTGATGCCTAAGGATGTTGTTTTGTGAATCCCCGATCTTTAGGTTCTGTCGGTACTGCAGCTAGGCTTGTTGCTCAGTGTATTTCTTATTTCAGGAGTTGAAAGGAAATTAATTTTCTGTCTGCGTTTTCGCTTTGTAGTTGTTTGTTCAGATTCTGGTGGGTGGCTGGGTTATTTTACTTGTTCCTGTTATTGTTCATATGTGCCGTGCTCTTACCGGGACATAGCCACATAGCCGTGTGCCTTTTGGGAATTACGTATAGCTTACGGCTTACCTCCTTAACAAGTCTGTCAGTCTGTGTGGTTTCCTTTTAGTTTGGTTTTGTCGAATCTCATGGACCTCTCTCCTAATTAACGATGTATTAATGTGCACCAGATCAGATGCTTTCTGAGATCTTGGATTCCAATTAGTTCCTTATTAATGTTTGGAACTCTTTAAGTATGTGTTGCACAGACTGATGCTGGATACTAATTTTGTGGGGATAGTTTTCTTCAGGTTCCTTCGTATCATAGGAATGCTTACTATGCTCAGCAGTTGATGACTCCGAAGGAAAGGCAAGATTGAACTTCTGCCCTTACCGTGGAAGAAACGCAATATGGGTGATTCAACCGCAATGACTGTTGAATTCCTCCGTGCTCGTCTGCTTTCTGAGAGGTCTGTTTCAAGAACTGCAAGGCAGAGAGCTGACCAGTTAGCTAAGAGGGTTAGTCCCTATTTCCTTCGAAACTTTGATTAGTATATTCTTATGGTTAAAGTTTAGATGTCACTGAGTAAATCTCTTTCTTACATGTTGAATATAGGTTGTAGAACTTGAAGAACAGCTTCGGATTGTAACAGTTCAGAGAAGAAAAGCTGAAAAGGCTGCAGCGGAGGTTCTTTCCATCTTGGAAGCCCAAGGTTTTGGTGACCTCTCTGAAGTTGTTGATTCCAGTTCCGAGCAAGATGTGATCCCTTGCGGACTGAAAGGGAGTGATGATACTGTGAAGGAAGATGAATCGTCTACCACATCAAGAATGGATAGAAGTGAAGTTGATGATGGATATTCAGGATCAGAACCTGAGGTTTCTCCCACGCAAGGTAGGAGCATATGCTGGAAAGGCAACAGCAATAGTCAAGACTCTGTTGAAAAGAAGAACATCAGTTCAGTCACAACAGGCAAAGGCAACAGAGGAGCAGATTCATGTATGCTGTCGATTCCTCTCCGAGACACCCTCTGGGAAAGTCTTGTAGAAAGAACAAACGGAAGGAGATGGGGTATGTTTTCCAATGGCTTTTGTTTCTTGTTCCTTCTTGTCATTTATCCATAGAATTTGCAATTCATGTACATTCAATCATAGCAGTTGTACAGTTGACAATGGAAAGGCCGATTCTCACTTCAATGATGTTCAAGAACAAGAAGCTTCTCCCCAGGTTGGAGACATTCCAAATGGTTTAGACAACTGTCCTGATATCTCTAATGGAACTTCAGGAAACAATGAAGATAAAGCTTATGACTTAGTTACATGCTCTGTTGATGGCCAAAGCAAATATTCCAACACCAATCCTCAAGAAAATAGGATCAGTAAACATGAACAGATGGAACAAGCTTTGGAGAAGCAAGCCCAGCTCATTCTCCTTTACCAGGCAGAGGAAAATTCACAAAGAGAGTGGGAGCATAAGTTTAACAAAAATAACTGCTCCACGATGGTAAGTGCCTATTATTTCCCATCCGCAAAAAAAATATATATATATATATATATTTAAATTCTGATTATCATTTGAATACATTGTATTATAACTTTAGACTGTGAGTTGTTCTTCATTTCTTGCAAGCAATGAAGCCAGCTGTATGCCGTACAAGTGTACAACTAATAAACTGCTCTTGTAGAAGATTGTTAGTAAGTGTATTTTAGAATTTGATTTGTTCAAGCTGAGAAGCTGCCATAATTATGACAGAAAAATCATCTGCTTTGTTCAATAGTAACTTGCATCTAAGCTCTGTGATAAATAGGTAAACTGATGGTCGTTTGCCTCCCATAAGGTGCTATAAAAACTAATTAGTTTCCTGTATTTTTTTTTAAGCACTTCGTGATCACTGAGGCACTCATCCATAACTCTGCATGTTCTGTTTCTAAAACCTGTTACGTGTATAAATGTGCCTATATTACATGGTAGTGGTACTTTTTTCGATACTGCTTTTGTGGTACTGTCGTTTCATGTTAGAAGTAATTCACAATTCCTTCCTTCCTCTCTTATCTTGCAATAAATTGAGTAAAGGAAGGGCTTCTTTCTCTTTTTGACTCAACGGAGCCTTCTATTGCTGTGTGTTTTTCTCTCTCTTTTGTGTATGGATGCTGCTGAGTGCTGACTTGCTGTTTGCTACACCTTTTCCCGTGACACCTATCAAACTCAAACATGTTAGTTTTGGTGTTTGCTATTTAACATGCTTACTAGAGATGCTAACGTTTTAATCTTCTCTTTGTTTGATGGTCATCTTGTCGCTTATTTATCAACTAATTTGATTGCATAATTTTTCCATGTTATTGATATTTACTGTAAATTTGTTGTATGTGTGCGGGGTACCTTTGTCCTTCTTTCCCAACCAATGATAAGTTTGGTACTTGCTGCAGATTTGGATGATTTTGTTCTTTGTGGCCAAAAACTTGCAGGAACCCGCTAACCAATGGAATACTGAAATAGCATGTGATAGCAACGAACCGAAAGAAGATAAAGCGACAATGCTGCCTGATGAAATCTTGTGTCCCGGCAAAGAATTGAATTCTTGCAGTGTGTCTACTTCTGGAGATCTGCTTGATGGACTAGCTGCTGATCCAACATCCAACAGTTTAGCATCAAAAAAATGTGGCAGCGCCGAGGGACTTGGGGCTTTAACTATCTCTGATGGTTTTTCTATTCCTGATGAAAGTACTCAATGTGGTGCACATGCTGCAGAAGTCAATACTGATGGTTTGGCAAATCATAGTCAAAGGCATAATAATAGCACAGAAACCACTCCACTGGAAAGTGGTACGCAAGATTTTGAGTTCCCAGGCCAGGCCATCTTATGCAGAAGGGAAAAGGACAATGTCCATGGGCTGCAGGATGACAACTCTGATATTGTTGCCAACAGCAGTTCAAATTTACAGCCACCTATCAATGGACCTGTAGGGAGCCCATCTAGAGAGAGTCTTTCCTCGGTTCAATCAAGTATCAAATACTCAAGGGAGCACTTGCAAGTACAGAATCAGCTCCATACACCACTTCTTCAAAACCGTAACAGTGGCTTGGAAGTTTTGGAAGCCCTACAACGTGCCAAGTTATCTCTGAAGCAGGAACTTGATAAATCCACAATTCAAAATCAAACCACCTGGACAAGCTCAACCAGTTCTCATGTTTCGACTGTTAGACTGAGTGACATTTTGAACATCCCTGTTGGTTCGGCTGGGCTGTTCAGACTGCCAACTGATCCTCAACCAGGATCCCCACAGTCAGATCTCTTGAGGCCTAATTATTACAAATCCAGTTCCAGTTTGGATTATCCAACTTATTCTGATATTGGGTTAGACAGCAGTAGCCAACGAACCTTGGGTCATTACCCTGAGATTGGGTCTAGAATCACTCCTCCACGTATGAACAATTTTGGTCCCTGGATCGGTTCTGGCACCATAATGCCTGCGTACACGAGTATGTATTCATCTCCTTCCCCAGACTTTCAAGCAGCTAGGAGTTCCGACATTAACTTCCATAAACATTACATAGACATGAAAAGTGAAGGCCTAACAGGCAATCAATACTCTATCTTTGGTGTTGACCGGACTTCTCCTGAGCTAGGGAGGAACTAACTGCTCGTTTTATCACATGTGGTTCAGGTCCTTTTCTCCATGATTTTCCACTCCTCCCCTGTATGTGTGCATCATATGCGTTGTTGTGGGAGGTGTACCGCGATTGAGTTGGATGTGCTAGGCCTTGTCATAATGTGGGATGCCGTAAATGCGTGAGTTTGCAAATTGAGTGATGTTTGCTTTGTCTTGTTGTGCTCTCTGTTCTTTTCTCACTTGACCTAGAAATGGGTGTATTGGGTTGATTAGGGTGAATATTATGGTGGGTTTTCTTGTTTGACTCCCGACACTCTTAGATAATAATAATAATCGTGAATAACACCTTTGTAGGCAATCATTGACTCCGGCAGGGCTTGAGATGATAAATTAGTGGAATGAAATGTTTGTATAGGACTTGTCAGAAAAATTCACCGAAATGTCAAGAATGCAATGATTTTTTGTGATATATATAATTTTTTCATGTGGGTGATGTCAATTACTGATTGTAGTTTTTTAAATAAATTTTCTCATTAGTCGTAGAGGCTAAGTTATCAATTATTGCATTAAAGAGGTAACTGATCTCTTTCTGTCGGTCATCTCCTAAATCACTATGACGGAAGAAGTTGTAGGGGACACGTATTTTTCTCTGTTTTTCTTCTGCTTGAGACAGGAAGACGTAGGGAACACACAAGGGAGAACGTTTGCCGACCATCCTTGTCTTGTAAAGATTATGTTACGACGTGGTCAATGAAGATCACGTTAAAAGACGTAAATCTTGATTATGGAAGAAAATCTCCTGTGGAATTCGGAGGCAGTTGGGGTAGAAGTTTTACGAGGAGATATTTGACCTCTTCTGTAAAGAAAAAAGAGATAAATACATCAAAGAGATATTATTCACTGGAAAACTCGTAAGACCAGAGTCCCAATCTATAAGCAAAAAGAACAAGTGATATCAGAACTCAGAGAACATACCATGATCGGTTGTCGGCCACATCCCCTCGCACGATTGGCCTTTCCCTCTCCTGTAGTCCCGTGATCCTGATCTTCCCTTCATCTCCAAGCTGTGGTTTGCTTTTACTGGTTTTACTCTATTGATTTCATTTCATTCATTTTTCTTAGAAAAGGTGATAGCATGCATGTGATTGTTTTTTTTTACTATTTTTCTTGATGCTGTCAGTATCAGTTTTTCTTATATGTTTGTTATTGTTGCCAACAATTATTGTTCTCCTTAATTGCTCCGGTCTTGTGCTCTTGAGGTTTTATTTTACAGCGAATTAAAATACCTGTTGATCATTGTTGATTAAATACTATTACTATTTATCTATTCTCAGTTTTTGATATTGGATTACTATCATTGTTTCAGTGATTAGAATAAATAATTTAATTTAAATTAAAGAAAATCAAAACTTTACTGTCATATTTAGAATTTTGTTTTTACTGTTTCATTAGGAAATATACATATCATCATATTAGTTTGATTTTGATTATTGATTATTTACTGTAATTATTTCTTAATCTATTTTTATCAATTAAAAAAACTAGTTGCATGATAATATTGCATATTTATATTCTATTTTTATTTTTTTTAGAGATTATTAACCATTGAACATTATTTACTGCTTGATTTATTACATATATTTTATTTTATTTAATATTAACTATTGTTTCATGCTATTTTTAATTTTCATTAGTTGATAACCACATTATTTAATTAAAAATTTAATTCTTATTGTTAATTTATCTCTATATCATTTAAGTTATATTTGTTTTAGTTATTCAAAATTTTTGTCATAAATTTAATTAATCTTATTAAACATTGATTAAAATTCTGAAATTAAAATTTATTCTTTCTAGATTTATTCAAATGGCTGTTAGTAAGTTGATCACCACTGAGTTCACAAAGATTGAGAAATTAAATGAGGTAAATTATGAAATGTGACAGTGGAAAATAAAATATGCTTTAATTTATGATAATCTGGATTATGTCATTGAATCTAATTCTCCAAAACTTGACAATAATGCCTTTGAGACGGAAGTCAAGAAACCAGAGAAATGGAAAATTGATGATGAAAGGACTAGGAGTCTCATGTTTATATTCATAGAAGATAGTCTCATCAAATTTTTTGAGATTTACGACACAGCTAAAAAACTAGTCAAAGTCAAAGAAACCATCGTGGTCTTGTCATTTGTGTGGTCGCTTTGGCCACTATAAAGTAAATTGTCCAGACAAGGATGGAAATAAAGGCAAGGCACTAGAACAAAAAGGCAATAAAAAGATCTTCATTGGCGTAGTGGAATGTAATAATGTCATTGCGCCAAGCTCAAAAGACTGATGGATTAATTCTTGTGCTACTCGTTATATTGCGAAGACAAAGGAAGGGCTGAAATCCTTCAAGGAATTCAAAACTGGTGAGCAACGCATTTATTTGGGAAATAACACATATCTGAATGTGGAAGGTATTGACTCTTATCACTTGGATCTCGGAGACAGTATCATGATCTTGAAGGATGTCTTCTATGCACCTGTCATAAGGCGTAATCTCATTTTTGTACCTGCACTAGTAAAGAATGGCTTAGAAGTTCGCTTTTATAATAAGCGTGTGTCTATTGGAAAAGACAAGAAAGTACTTACCATGGGTGTGTTTGTTTCAAAACAAGATTTGTTTTGTATTTCTGTAATAAACAATGAAATAAATAGTGCAGATGGCATTTCTGATTATTCTTTTTGTCTATTGTCTGATTGTGATTTATGGCATGTTAGATTAGTTCATATTGGAAAAACTAAAATGGAACAATTGATAAAAATGGACCTTCTTTCAAACATTAACAAGGTAGAATTAACCTCATTTTAACATTGCTTAGTTGGAAAAATGACTAAGAAACCAATTGGTGTTGTTATTAGCCTTGGTTCATTCAGATGTATGTGGTCCACTTAGTGAAAAAACATATAATAACAAGGAATATTTTGTAACATTAAAAGATGATTATTCTAGATATGCATATGTTTATTTAATTTCACATAAATCAAAGTTATCGAGTTGCTTTAGGAAATATAAAGCAGAAGTGGAAAAACAACTTGGAAGAAGTATTAAAATATTAAGATTTGACAGAGATAGGGAATACAATTCAAAGGAATTTGAATTATATTATCAAGAACATGGAATAAAAGACATATTACTATGTCATATACGCTACAACAAAATAGTGTGGCGGAACGAAAAAACAGAACTCTAATGAATTCTGTTAGATGCATGCTATCACATTCATACCTCCCAAAGGAATTTTGGGGAGAGACATTACTCACTGCAAATTACACTTTGAATGGAATACACACCAAATCTGTTAGAGGAACTCCATATGAGTTATGGAATGGAAGAAAACCTAACATCGATCATCTTAGGAAATGGAGTTGTATAGCCTATGTGCTCATTCCAAGTCAACTCAGAGACAAGTTAGATTTCAGAACATTAAAGTGTAGATTTATAGGATATTGTGATAAATCTTTAGGATATAGATTTTTTCATAATGAAAAAGGAATTATTGAGTATAGGGATGCTACATTCCTAGAAAATCTAGAGGAAGAAGAGCATATTCAACATAAATATGAACCATTATTTGTAATCATAGATGATTACTTTAATGGTATTCACGATAATGATCTAGAAAATGAGGATCAACCAAACATAGAAAATATAAATGAACTCATAGAAATAGTGGGGAATGATTAGAATAAACAATATAACCAACCAAACATGGGAAATGTGGATGAGCCTGTAGATGATCCACTTAATGTCCTTAGGAATAAAAGAATGAGAATTCAATCTTCATGGATGAATGATTACCAATTGTATTCTTGTGAGCCATAATGTTTCATGATAGATATAGATCAGGAAAATCACATGGAACCCAATACATATAGTGATGTGATTAAATCACATGAGAAAGATTTGTAGCTTGAAGTCATGAATGATGAAATTGATTCCATGAAAAGGAATAATGTTTGAAAATTGTGTGATTTACCTGAGGAAAGAAAGGCTAAGGGTAGATGGGTCAATTGACAAGTTTAAGACTCGATTGGTAGCTAAAGGTTATACACAGAAGGAAGGAATTGATTTCCAGGAAACATATTCTACAGTAGCAAAGTTTGCATCTATTAGAATGATTTTATCAGTTGTTGCACACTTAGATTTAGAATTATATCAAATGGATGTAAAGACTGCATTTTTTAATGGAGAATTGCAAAAAGATATATTCATGTGTTAGCTTGAGAGTTTTCAAGTGGAAGGACATGAGGGAAAAGTGTGCAAATTGAATAAATCAATATATGGATTAAAACAATCTTCTAGACAATGGTATCACAAATTTCATAATGTAATTGTCCAAATGGGATTTATCTCAAATAGATTGAACAATTGTGTGTATGTCATGAAAAGTAGGAGCAGTCTTATAATATTGTCTTTATATGTAGATGATATATTAGTTACCACAAATGACATGGTGATGTATCTTATTTAATTACCGCAAGTGCACGACATACTATGTAGTACGTGACAAATATGGGTCGATCCCACAGAGAAAAGTGTTTAAAAACAAAGAATATTATTGGTTATTGAAATGAAAATGGAGAGATGTTGATTAAGGACAAACACTTAAGAAAAATTCAGAATAAATGAAGAAATAGGATTTTTGAATCCATTCATGTAAATATAAATGCATGATTAAATCCACTTTATGTTTCCCAATTGATCTAAATAATTTGATTCATTGATTCTTATCTTAACAAGCATAATCTATATGCAATGCACCATAGACTATCAAGTCAAGGAATAAAAATACAGAAATCAAATTAAATCAAATGACATATGATGGAATTGAGATTATATACATAACCCTCAATTAAATCTTTCCTAAGCATAGACTAAAAAGATGAAATCAATGTTAATCTATCAAAGTTTTTCGATTCATCGAATGATCTATGTAATATACATTCAACCCACATATTCATAGCATTAAGCATGAATAGAAAACATAGAGTAATTTAATCATGACATATAATATTACATGAACTTCATCTCAATCCTAGATCTAGAAGATTAGTCATACAAGATTACGCAAAACAATAAAATAAAAGAAGGAAGAGAAGAAATAGAAGACATAATTAAATTTAAAAAACTTTTTATTGAAGGAAACCTGAGATTACACTGATAATCTTCAGGATCTCCCAAAACACAAGAAAAGAAAGAGAGTCTAAAACCTTTCTTCCATAAATCCACATAAGGAGTCATTTTATAGGCTTATAAGGACTTGCATATGTCAGAGACAAATCTGAATACAAAATTTAATCTTAAATGTTGAATACAAGATATTTACAAGTGAGAATCTTATCCAAAGAAGACCAAGTTAAAAATATCTGGTGCAGGTACTTGGGAGGCGTCGGATCTGCATCTGGGTGTCTGGGAGGTGTCCATGTCATCTAGGATCTTCTTTGACTTTTTCCACAGCTTGACTGCTATTTTACTAGTATTTAGGCACATGAAAAATATGTGTTTGACCTCTTGACATAGCTCTAGAATTTTTTATACAAGAATCTCTTCTTTTCTAGCACAATTATTCTTTTCCTTCTTATTTTTCGTAGATTCATTCTAAGTCTTCAAGTTTTGCAAAATTAGCACAAAACACCTCGAATAATATTATTTATATATAAAATAAACAAATATGGGAATAAAATATGCATGAATTATGAGTTAATCAAACACCTCCATACCAATCTTTTGTTGATCCTCGAGCAAAACTGACTCTGACATAAAGAAGTAGAAAAGAAAATCCTAACTCACTTTCGCAGGAATCGTAGTTGCGCTTAGCACGTGCAACAAGTCTTTAAATCCCTAGGTTGCCCTAGTGGACAAGTGGTGTCTCGTGAGGGTTTGCAGGAAAAATTCTAAGGTATCTATATTAACCTACTCAACTAAAAAGATCTAAAGTTTCCTAGTGTCTTAATTCTCCGATTTAACCTTTGTTGAGAACAGTCATCCTGTCCTTATAGAGACTCTGTCATATTCTTCACATTATTTTCTTAAAAATTTGCTCATATGTACCTTGTGTTTGTGAAATAGTCCTTAGCATGGATTTTCAAATCCAATCTTTCCGCCTTAGTAATTTTATTTCATTTCCTAGTGTCTTGCTTTCTTAGACTTTATTCTTAGCTACCCATTTAGTGAGCTTTAGGTCAGTGGATCCCAAACCAAATGGTTTTATATCACCAGGTGTGAAGACACCCCTAAGGACTTAATCACTCGAATAGCTAAGGCCTCAAAGATAAGACTTTTTTTTTAATCCTCCAACCACCTTTTTACGTGAATACCAATGTTTACTGAGGCACGATACCCAGTTACTTAGTGATTATTGGATGTTATTATTCTCTTTTTTTCTCTCTCTGCATTGCTAAGTTGTTCAGGCCTTCCTTTATTCCCATTACTAAGGGGCTAAAGTGATAATGCATGATAAGGTACATACGAGTTATAGATATTTCAGTTGATACTCATTTCAGATTTTGTCTCTACTCTTTGACTCATAGGATCCTCAATTATTCAGTCTTACCTTTGAATTTCAACACTAAGCTACTCCTTCACTCCTAATTGATAAGACTAATGTGGATAGCTCTTTTTTTTTTGAAAACAAACAGAAAAAAAACAAAGACTCTTTTTTTTTCATTTTTTTTTTTAGAAAAATGGAAAAGTGAAAAGTCACCTAACAACTAAAAAAATGAAAAAAACACAGAGAAGACTCCTCCCACACCTAAACAATGCATTGTCCTCAATGTATGCAATGAATGATATGATCAATGAAATAATATGAGAATAGAACAATGGTACATAATTCGGGATGAAGTGCTTCTGCTGTTAAGAAAAAAAAACGTTATGTACAATTCATACATATGAATACTACTTACCCAAAATACTGAGGATCATGAAGAACCATGCCTTCACCTTCCTTTTCAGTTGTAGTTCTAAAAACGGTTTTAGATGTTGACCATTGACTTTAAAATTTTTACCATTCTTTGGATTCTCAATTTCCACCGCTCCATGAGAGTAGATCACTTTGATCAAATAAGGTCCAGTCCATCTAGACCTTAATTTCTCTGGAAATAAGTAAAGCCTAGAATTGTAAAGGAGAACCTTTTGACCTGGTAGAAATGATTTCCTTAGAATTCTTTCATCATGAAAAATCTTGGTTTTCTCCTTGTAAATCTTAGCACTGTCATATATTTCATTTCTCAATTCTTCTAACTCATGCAATTGTCATTTCCTCTTGACTCTAGCAGTGACTAAATCTAGATTTAATTGCTTGATGACCCATAATTCTCGATGTTCTAATTCTATTGGCAAGTGGCACGCTTTTCCAAATACAAGTCGATATGGAGACATTCTTAAGTTAGTCTTAAATGCGGTCCGATGGACTCATAATGCATCATTTAGTCTCTTAGACCAATCTTTTCTATTTAGTTTCACAATTTTCTCCAAAATTTGCTTGATTTGCTTATTTGATACCTCCATTTAGCCACTTGTTTGAGGATGATATGGAGTGGCAAGCTTGTGGGTGATAGAATATTTTCTCATCAATGTTTCAAATGATCGGTTGCAAAACTGTGTGCCCCTATCGCTAATGATGGCTCGTGGCATACCAAACTTAGAAAAGATATGTGATTTTAAAAATTCAATAACCACCTTGTTGTCATTGGATTTACATGGTATAGCTTCTATCCATTTGGACATATAATCAACTGCCACTAAAATATACAAATAGCCATGAGAATTGGGAAATGAACCCCTAAAATCAATCCCCCACACATCAAAGGTCTTCACTTCCAAAATGGATAGCAATTGCATCATATTTCTTCTAGTGATCTTTCCTAATTGTTGACACCTATTACAACTCTTACAATATTCATATGCATCCTTAAACAAAGTGGGCCAGTAAAATCCACATTGAAGCACTTTGGTAGTTGTTTTCTTGGGCCAAAAATGACCTCCAGAAGCCTGATCATAGTAGAATGACAAAACACTTCGAACCTAGGGATTTGGTATACACCTCCTAACAATTTGGTCGGGACAATACTTAAACAAATATGGATCATCCCAGTAAAAGAATTTTACTTAGAACATGAACTTATGTTTATCTTGTTTGGACTAAACCATGGGAGTGACATCAGTTACCAAGTAATTGACTATATCTGCGAACCATGGTTCAAAATTGACTGCCAATAGCTGTTCATCAGGGAAGCTATCATTGATAGGAAGGTCTGTGGATGGTTCAAGATTCAGGCGGGACAGATGATCAGCTACTACATTTTCACAACCATTCTTGTCCCTAATCTCAAGATCAAATTCCTAAATAAGAAGGATCCACCTAATCAATCGAGCTTTTGCATCCTTCTTTGCTAAAAGGTGTTTCAATGCTGTATGGTCAGTGTAGATAATGATGTGAGATTCTATTAAGTAAGATCGGAATTTCTCTAAGGCAAAAACAACAGCTAAGAACTCTTTTTCAGTGGTGGAGTAATTTACTTGTGCGTCATTCAATGTCTTACTTGCATAGTAGATCACATGTGGTAACTTTGTCAATCCTTTGACCTAGAATAGCACTAAGTGCATAGTCAGATGCATCACACATTAACTCAAACGGTTGGACCCACACAGTTGGGTTAATGATAGGAGCCGAAGTCAATTTCTTCTTGAGATGCTCAAATGCCTTAAAGCATTCATGGGTGAAGTCAAAAGGGATATCCTTGAACAATAGATTGGTTAAGGGTCTAGGGATCTTGCTAAAGTCCTTAATAAATCTCCTATAAAACCCCACATGTCCTATGAAAGCCCTAATGTCCTTAACTGTTTTTGGTGGACGAAGATTCGCAATGAGGTCCACCTTAGCCCTATCCACCTCTATGCCTCTTTTTGAGATGACATGACCCAGAACAATGCCTTGTTGGACCATAAAATGACATTTTTCCTAATTGAGTGTCAGGTTTTTCTCTATGCATCTTTTTAATACCAACTCAAGATGATGGAGGCACTTAGAAAAAGTGGATCCAAAAATGAAAAAATCATCCATGAAGATTTCTAGAAATCTTTCCACCATATTGGAGAAGATGCTCACCATGCATCTTTGGAAAGTAGTTGGAGCATTGCATAACCTAAAGGGCATGCGACGCTAGGCAAATGTTTTAAAAGGACAGGTGAAAGTAGTCTTCTCTTGGTCCTCAGGAGCAATAGGAATCTAGTTGTAGCCGGAGTAACCATCAAGAAAGCAATTATACTCATGTTTGGCTAACAGTTCTAACATTTGGTTAATGAATGGCAAAGGAAAGTGGTCTTTCCTAGTTGCTGTATTAAGTTTCCTGTAATCTATACAGACTCGCCATCCTGTTTGGATGCGAATAGGAACAAACTCATTATCATCATTTTGGATCATAGTAATTCCCGATTTCTTGGGAACTATTTGGACATGACTTACCCATGAGCTATCAGAAATGGGATAAATGATCCCATTATCAAGACACTTTAATATATCTTTTCTGACCACTTCCTTCATTACAGGGTTCAACCGCCTTTGTGGATTTCTGACTGGATGGGCTTTCTCTATCAAGTGGATCTAAGTTGTACAATTGTTGGACTAATCCCCTTGATGTCAGCCATCGTCCATCCTTTTGCTTTCTTATTCTCATTAAGGACGGTTAACAATGCATATTCTTGATCTTGAGTTAAATTGACGGCAATGATTACAGGAAGGGTCTGATCTTGTTCTAGAAACACATACTTGAGATGCTCAAGCAATGGTTTAAGCTCTACTATAGGTGGCTTCTCAATAGATGGCTTGGGAATAGGTCTAGGCTCAGATGAGACAGGCTCTGGGGGATGATTATATCTACTGTTGATCATATATTGGGTCAATTCAGTTGCTTTCTCTACCAATAGCAATTCTTCTTTGAAAATTTCTTCAAAACTTCGATCAAAATAACCTAAATCAAAATCAATATCCTCCACTATCAAGTCTTCTTCTTTTAAAAGATCTTCAATCATATTGACTTCGAATGTCTCATTTGGTTCATTGGTTGACTGCTTGTCTAAATTTAAAATATTAAGTGTGACAGTTAGATTTCCATAATTTAGCCTCATCGACTCATTTCGACAATTGATTAGGGCATTAGTTGTAGCTAAGAAAGGTCGACCTAGGATAATTGGGATTTGGCCCTTAAGGTTAGTCAGAGGTTGGGTTTCCAAGATAATGAAATCTACAGGTTATAGAAAGTCACCAACCTTAATCAGAACATTTTCGACCATCCCTATAGGCATCTTAATTGACCTATCAGCTAATTGCAATGTTATCCTAGTTGGCTTCAACTCACCTAGCCCTAGTTGCTCATACACTGAGTATGGCAACAGGTTGACACTAGCTCCTAGATCTAGAAAAGCCTTATCGATTTTTGTGTTGCCTATGATTAGAGGTGGAAATCGGGTCGGGCCGGCCCTGGACTGTTGGGCCCAAAAAAAAAATTCCGTGAGCTGGGCCGGGCCAGGTCCGTCCTGAACCGTGGGCTGTGCTAGGCCCAAGGTCCAGGCCCGCGAAGGCCCGTTTACTAGGCCCAATTTGGCACGTGAAATCAGTCTGAGCGGAGCCAGGCCGGCCTGCCAGTAAAAATTTTAAAAAAATATGGGACGCACATACCTGGCGCACCATTCTGCAACGACCATAAAGCCGTTGGCAACGGACCACGGCTAAATAATGTAGCCGTTTTCAACAGCTACTTAGCTGTTGCATTAAATTTTTTTTTTATCTCAACAACTATCACTCCATTTACCCTATAAATATCCCCCTACTCCATTCATTTTTCTTCACAATTCAATCTTCTCTTCTCTTCTCAACTAGAAGTCTACAACTTTCTCCCAACTTTCAAGTGAGGATTTCGCTGTTTGGCTTTGGATTCTGCCCCGTCTTCTACTCTTCAGTCTCCACGCGACACCAGTTGAGCCAGCAACATCAAAATTTTTCTACTTCTAATCCCTCAAAATTCTTTACTTCTAATCCCTCCATTTTTGGGTTTTGGTTTTTGTTGGTTAAGGGTTGTATTATTTTATATTCATTTTTTATATTAAAATGGAAAATATTGGTAATGTTGGTAGCCATGACTATATTCTTAGTATGAAGTTAGATCAGCCTCAGTCTACCCAATACATACTTCACAGTCCACAGTTACTAAAAAACCTAGGAAACAAAGTTCTTGGGTTTAGGATCATGTTACATTAGGCCCTGTAGATCAAACTAGGTGTTACTGTAATTATTGTAATATCACATACACATGTCCTAGGGGAGGGGGTGTAGGTCATATATCTAGACATTTACAAAAATGTATATCCAAACATAATAAAGATGACAACACAGATTTAAAACAATCG
>JAMKQA010027986.1:0-12295 GCA_024699735.1 Posidonia australis
TTACTGCCTACAACAAACATCATCCTTCTGTAACCTCAAAATGGAGGTATCTTGTCAACCCTGAGCATCGGTCTTGGTTCCTTTCGTCCCTCGACCTCACTCAGGGAGGGGCATCTGTAGACACCCCGATTTTGAGGTAGTTCATTGATAAACTTTCCAGATGTTACTTTGGATGTGACTAACCCAACCACTTTTTGAATCCCATTAGCTAAACCAATCCCAAACCTATGGCAGGTCCATAGCCTAATTAGAAATTCAAACAGATAAGGGAGAGCACCAAGTTAGGGCACCAAACTAGAGCATCAATATTGAGCACCTAGCTTGAGCACCTAGCTAGCACACCAAGCCAGAGCACATAAGTGGCACACATAGCTGGAGCACCAAGCTGGCGCACCTATCTGGCGCACCAACTTGGCACACCAACCTGGCGCACAACCACTTCTTAGGCTGCTGGTCGCTGGCTTTCCACCTCTCATGTTTGTAACCTTTGTCAACGAATACGCCATGGAATCTTCCCAGGCTCTTCGTTTACGAGGCTGCTTGTATTCTCTAGGAGTTACCCATGAGAAATCCCTATAAGGACACCCATAGGCAACCATTTTGGACCCTGGAAGAACATCTAGTGCAAGCTATCTACTATTTTCTGCAATCCACTTTCTTTTCTCTCAAGCACTCCCTTATATTTTGAAGCATTGCCAGCCCTTCCAAAGCAACAAGGATCCCATTATCTTCGATATCTCAAGAAGGAACACCTTGGGAGGTAGGTCCTCTCTTTCCTTCTTCTTTAATTTCAGTTCTTGCACCAAGATAAAGCATGCCTTGAACTTAACATATAATCTGATTTTTGCTGTTTATATAAGATATTTTTATGATAAAATGTTGATTTCATATACAAGATGTCTTGCATGTAGGATCCATATGTTAAAAATCTACATCATGTAATTCATATGAGTGGTTTTATTATTTTTTCTTCTCTATTTCTTTACACTAGGATCCATGATCCATGCACATGTATGCTAAGATATGCAATAGAGATGTTCTTGACGTATTCACCACTTGCATATGTCTTGTCGAGCTTATTTTCTCAAGCATGTTCTTTAGATTTCGTATAAGCATTTCTGCCATAAACCCATGTTTTATTTTGCTTTTTAATCAAATAAAAGGAAAAGGTTTTCTTTTCATTTTCATCTCATCATATTTCTGTTTCCATCATTTGCATAACTGGCTTAGTAAAAAAGAAATTACCTGTCTCTGGATCTGAACCAGAATTCTGAATCAGACTGCAATCTGATTTAGATTTCTAGGGAGCACCATTCTGGAGCACCTATATGGCGCACCAGAGTGGCGCACTAAATCAAAGCACCACTCTGGCGCACTAGACTGGTCAGAGAATAGATCACCCTATTTTGCATCCCCATCTGCATGTTTTCCCAAATAGTTTTGAGTCTGATTCTTTCAGTGGTGATTCCTTGGTATTACATGATTGTGCACACATGATTTCAGCCGCAAATAATGTTGTTCTTTAAGTCGTTTTACCCTTTGGATTTTCAGTCCATGGTTCAAAATCTGGTAGGCTGATTGCCATTTACTCCTTTGTGGAGAATCTATGCATCATCGCATGATCCAGTAACATGGCTGAACCTTGTTGTTTTCATTCAGCATGAGTAAGATGTGACCTTGTGTGAGACTATTAGCCCTTGAACAAAAGATCCATGAGCTTCTCATACTTGCATGTCTTTCATTTTCTATTTTTACAAGGACTTTACATTGCATAGCTTTCTGGAATGCATTGATATGATTTTATACTGCATGGATTTCTGGTATTTTCCTTGGCACATCTTTCTGGCCCACTCAGGAGCACATAGGTGGCACACCAGACTGGAGCACCAGTCTGGCGCACCTAACAGGCGTGTCAGCCTGTTTTTAGTAACACACAGCAGATTTTCACGTGGTTTTAGCATGATTTCTAGCTTCGATTTGCTTTCAGTTTCCTTTGACTTCCTTCCTTGGTATATCCAGGGAGACCCCTTCTTGTTTTTAGCCATTTCTATGCATGTTAGATCATACATTGCATGTAGTAAAGCAAGGATGAAAAATCACTCGAAATTATTAGATCTTTGATCTTATTTGCGCAATACCTTTGCATCAATGCTTGACCCGCGATATGAGTGATCCTTCTGAGCATTAGGACACACCCTGCACTCCATGCACCCATATTTTAGCATAAGACACCACTCACTTAGCATGACATGGCATATCGCCCTCGGGGGTACAATAAAGGCTGAACGGCCAACATTTCATAAGCAAATGAGAAACCTATAGAAATACCGATTTATCGGGTGCACGAGGGTGCCTAATACCTTCTTCGTGCGTAACAGGGATCCTTACTTATTTCTGGTTTTAGACCTTTTCCATTGGTTTTTTATATGCATGATTTGAATGATTCTTTTATGGTTTTCCTCGTCTTCCATTTTAATAGACTAGGTGGCGACTCCTACATTTGCTATATTATTTTTTGTTGTGACTTTGCCGATCATCGCGCATTTGGCCTTTCGCGCCTTATTCTCGAGGCTGTCGCCGGCATGGTTACAGTATGCAAACTCAATCAGAGGTAAATGATCCTCCCAGATACCACCAAAGTCCAAGGTGCAGACCCTCAGCTTGCCCTCTAGTGTCTGGATGGTCCTCTCTGTCTGGTCATCTGTCTGGGGGTGGAAAGCAGTGCTAAAATTCAACATTGTGCCAGAAGCCTCCTGCAAAGCTCCCCAGAATCTCGATGTAAACCTCGTGTCTCTGTCAGACACAATAGACACTGGGACACCATGCAATATCACAATCTCTGCCAGTTTTGCAAAAGGAAGATTCACCTTCATTGGCAAGAAATTTGCCGATTTTGTAAGGCGATCCACTATCACCCACACAGTAGTATTCTTTCTTCGGGTTCGTGGCAAATCCGTCACAAAGTCCATCGACACATCTTCCCATTTCCATACTGGAATGTCTAGAGGCTGCAAAGTCCCTCCGGGCTTCTGGTGCTCTATCTTCACCATCTGACAGGTTGTAGACTTCGCCACATACTCAGCAATCGCTCTCTTCATCCCAGGCCACCAAAAGTTCCTCTTTAGGTCTTTGTACATCTTGGTGCTTCCTGGATGAATAGAGTATCTGGAGCGGTGGGCTTCATCCAGCAAACTATTCCTAATTTCCTTAATTTGAGGTACATATAATCTCATGTCAGACCTCAACCCACCATCTACCCCAACAAAAAAAATGAGGGGCATTACCAGCTTCCAGCTTCCTCCAGATATCTGACACAAATGAATCATATTGTTGAGCTGTGACAATCGCCTCGATCATCATCGGGCGAACAGACAAGTTAGCCAGCACTACCCTGGTGGGTCCCTGAGATTGTCTCCAAGGCCTGCATTCCATTAGTCCCTCTAGCAATTTCCACTCATGGATCATCAAACTAGCCATCACATGAGTGCGTCTGCTTAGAGCATCTGCAACTACATTAGCCTTCCCTGGGTGGAAGGACAAACTGAAATCATAATCCTTAATATACTCCACCCAACGCCTCTGTCTTAGGTTCAAATCCTTCTGAGTAAAGATGTACTTCAGACTCTTGTGATCTGTGTACACCTCAAATTGTTCGCCATACAAATAATGTCTCCAAATCTTCAAGGCGAACACAACAGCTGCCATCTCTAAATCATGGGTGGGATAATTCTTCTCATGAATTTTCAATTGGCGTGAGGCATACGCCACCATCCTACCATGATGCATCAGCACACACGCCAAACCAGTCCCATAGGCATCACTGTAGACTATAAAACCGTTACTCCCAGAGGGCAAAGTCAAAACTGGGGCCGATACCAGACGAGCCTTCAACTCATTGAAGCTCTCCTCGCACTACCAATCCCAGGCAAAGTACACTTCCATCCTGGTCAATTTGGTCAATGGTGCAGCAATCTTGGAGAAATCCTGAATGAATCTCCTATAATATCCTGCCAGGCTGAGAAAACTTCTAATCTCAGTCACTGTCTTTTGTCTAACCCAACTGCTCACAGCTTCCACTTTGGCTGGATCTATCTTGATGCCTTCTCCTGAAATAATATGACCAAGGAAAGACATCTCTTCCAGTCAAAATTCGCACTTGGAGAACTTGGCATAAAGCTGATGCTGCCTTAGAGTCTCCAGTACGATCCTCAAGTGCCTCTGGTAGGTCTGAACATCCGGAGAATACACCAGAACATCATCCACAAAAATAACCACAAACTGGTCCAAATAGGGCCGAAATACCCTATTCATCATGTCCATAAAAGCAGCCGGAGCATTCGTCAACCCGAATGGCATAACCAAAAACTCTTAATGCCCATAACGGGTGCGAAAGGTTGTCTTCTACACATCTGGCTCACTGATCCTCAACTGATGGTATCCGGATCTCAAGTCTATCTTGGAAAACACCGATGCCCCCTGCAACTGGTCGAACAAATCATCGATCCTGGGCAGTGGATACTTGTTCTTGACAGTGATTTGGTTCAACATCCGGTAATCTATACAGAGCCGAAGTGAACCATCCTTCTTCTTCACAAACAGAACCGGTGCTCCCCAAGGTGAAACACTGGGACGAATGAATCCCTTATCCATCAGTTCTTGCAGCTGATTTCAGAGCTCTCTTAGCTTAGCAGGTGCCATCTTGTACGGAGCCTTGGAAATAGGACCTGATCCCGGTACCAAATCAATCACAAACTCCACTTCTCTGTGCGGTGGCATCCCAGGCAATTCCTCTGGAAAAACATCAGGATATTCCCTCACCACCGGCAAAGCTTGAATCTTGACCACAGGCGAAATAGAAACTGTCACACAGGCCAAATAGCCCACACTGCCTCTTACCAGATGATGATAGGCCTTGAGAGCAAAAATCACTTTCCTAGGCTCACCTGGTCTGGTGCCCTATACCATACACCAGCCTTGGCTTGGACACTCTGCCAGAATTCTCCTCTTGGCACAATCTATCACAGTTGAATGCTGCGCCAGCCAATCCATCCCCAGGATAACATCATAATCCTACATATCCATCAAGATCAAGCTGGCCTGAAAACTCTTGTCCCCCAATTGAATATCAATCGATCTCAAATATCTCCACGCTAAACTGTGTTCTCCCAATGGAGTGACCACATCTAGGTGGATTGCCAACCTAGCTGGCCTAGTCCCGATCTCAAAGGCAAACGACTCAGAGACAAAAGAAAATGAACTCCCAGATTCGAATAAGACTCGGGCCATCCGATCAGCCACAAGGAAAGATCCTATAATCAACACACCATAACCATAATCATAATCAGAAGTAGTGTTAATTACATATAGGATCTATTATTACAGGACATGACTCATCAAATACAGTCGTGCTAGTTCTCACCTTGTACTACATCTCCAGATGGGCCAGCATCTGGGGCAACTTTGGAGAACACTCTCCCCTTGGTAGGCTGACGTGGCGCATCTCCTGCTGGCTTAGGCTGACTGGGATAGTCCTTCTGGTAATGCCCATACTTCCCACAGTTGTAGCAGACTACTTTGTCCAAATTCCTTTGCCTTTGACAACATTGTGCCGCTACATGCCCCATCTTGCCACAAACATGGCATGGTCCCATCTGTGGGCCACTGCTAGACTCAGCATGGCTAAAACCCATACTCTCTTCTCTACCAGACGTAGGTCGTTGCTTCCGCTTCTTCCCAGAGCTGCCAGAACTCCCACAACTTGGCGCTCCTGTCACTGACGGTCGAGAAATGGAAGGTCGAGAGATAGACTTTCTCCCCTTTTCCTTCTTGGGATACTCCTCCTGGAATAGCCTACGGTCATCCTCATAGTGGCTGGCAAGCTCAACAGCCTCCGCTAAAGTTTGGCATCTGAAGCCAATAACTCTAGATCTCAGCACAGGGATCAGTCCCTCCACAAATCTCTTGGTTCTGTTCTTCTCAGAAATTGCAGCCTGAGAGAACTGCTCTAGCCGAAGGAAGGACGACTCATACTCAACCACAGACAGGCTACCCTACTTCAGGTTCCTGAATTCTCTGTCCAGCTTATCCCTCTCATGCTCAGGGAAGAACCTTTCATAGAATACCTCTCAGAACTCATCCCAAGAGTTCATGAGCAAGTCCACATTCGGGAACATGGTGCGGCGCACTGTCCTCCACCACTGATCTGCAGCGCCCTTGAGTTGGAAAGCCGCGATCCAGACCCACTTCTCTGTTGGACACACGATCCCCTCAAGGATCTTCTCCACTTCTAGGAACCAAGACTCACACTCCTCTGGTGTGCCGCGCCCATCAAAGGTCGGCGCGCCAAGCTGGCAGAACTGCTTGATCCACGGGTCTCCCTTCGCCTCATCCTTGCTACTGTTGCCAAAGGACTGGGCGAAACCCCGCATCATCTCACCAAATTCCCATTTCATCCCCCTCCATGCACTACCCTCTCCCATCTTGGAGTCGGGTATAGGGGTTTTGCCACGACTGCGGCATCGGTGAGACATCTTCCAGCCAGCACCACAAAACACAACAATCCAAAAATTCAGGTGCACGACCCTCTATTGTGCAGTCCTAGGGAGCCACTAGACCAGACATCACCAAGCCGGTGCACTAGGTGTAACCTTGGCTTTAATACCACTCTGTAACGCCCCGATCCCGGGCATGCTACCAAAACACAGTATTAAGCATAATTACACTAATTACAGAAACATCAAATAACTATAATTAAGGCTCACCTTCAGGATCACAATGTGCGGCTAGAAGCTCCAACTCCTGCACTGGAACTCGGTTACACGCGGTCTGCTCCTGAAAACCAAATAAACACGCGTGAGTGACATCTAAGTCACCCAGTACGCGCCCCAAACACACAAACCACAAAAATCTCGGCAAAACCATAAAAACTCATTTCTTTATTTCTCAAAACTTGGCTTTCTTTTTTTCTTTTTTTTTGAAAATCCTCTTTTCTTTTACTGGAAAATCATTTTTGGAATTCAATCCCAAATCCATGCTTTTTCAAAAGCCATGTTTCCTTTTCTTTTCTCAAAACATTTGGAAATTCATTCCAAAACCACTTTTCCTTCTAAAACTTTTGGATTTCATTTTCCAAAACATATCTTTTCAATACTTGGGATTTCTTCCCAAAATCACACTTTTCAAATTCACATTTCTGACCAGATCTAGCCGAAAGCACAATGCCTCATGGGCTCAAAACCAAATCATATATACGGACTGGCAACTAGCGAAAACATCATCCTCATTTCATTTCAGGATTTTAGGACTATTTCATCAGTCCTATCCTGACCAAATCACATTCCTTTTCTTTTTTCATTTCCACTTTTATTTACTAATGTTACCTTGATCAGGGGTAACCAGGCACACAAGCAGTAGGCGAGGACATCCTTCCCCTGCCTTCCTGCATTGCCGCGTGAAATTCCCCATGCGGGCTGTCACCGCCCCAGCCAACTGGCCTCAATTTCGTTTCTCATATGTGCACAGGGATACATCTTTGTCTGACGCCCTAGTCGGTGACCCGAACAACTAGGTCCAATGATCTAGGCTCAACCTACACCGTCGGTGACCTGAACAGCTAGGCTCAAAAGCCAGGCTCAGCCTACACCACTACGAGCCCAGTGACCCAAACAACTAGGTATGAAAACCCAGGCTCAGCCTACACCGTCGGTGACTCGAACAACTAGGTATGAAAACCCAGGCTCAACCTACACCGTTATGAGCTCGAAAACCACATTATTAGTGTTCCATTTCAAAACTCTTTGAATTTTCTTTCAAAATCATTTCCATTTCATTCCATTCTTTTCGTTGTAGGACTTTATTTCCTTGCAACAATTGACCCTCCACTGGGGTCCCAACTCAAGCTATGAAAACCATGCTTAAAATCATAAATTGGGTCTCATGCCCAAAACCACACGAAATCATCCTTTTCATTCATTTATGGGATCAAAACCCAAAATCACACCCAAATCCAATTGTTTGGGTTCCACATTCCTCCATGTCATTACATGGGGAAACATCATCAACACATGCCCAAAATACCATTTGTCCATCATTAAAACCACATCAATACATATCAGGTTCAAGGCAAAATCGACAGACCGAATCTCTAGATCGATATACCGAAGATCCTTGGTTTGGTATACCAAATATTTTTGGTATACCGAAAACCCTTGAATTGGTCGACCAGGTGTTTTCGGTCTGCCGAAATTAGGTATCTGGCTAAACTAACTGAGATTTGGTATGCCGAATCCAATTTAGCATGCCGAATTGCCCGAAACCAGGGCACCTCCCCTGTTCCGAATGGCAGAAATCGCCCAAGGTGGGAGTCTCGATCGGACTCCCCAAACATCCATCATAAATTACAAGTAAATCATGAAGTGTAGACCCTTGAGTCTACTTCAAAACCCTACAAACCATTCATGATTCCATCCAACACACAATTCACACGACAATCATGAGGGGAAGGGGCTCAAGAACGGCTACTGTAGCCTTCAACCCCTAAAATTTGTTTTTCCCCACAAATACCAATCCTAACCGCATGATATCTATATTCTCATGCTATACAACACATTCCTACTCATTTCATGATTTTTCCACAATTTATCATGCATTATTTTGATTTTTTCTTGCCATTAACCCAATGTTAAGGAGTCACTGAATAGAGGAAAGGAAAGGGGGTCGCGTACCTCTCCGACGGCCCATGAGACTTTGACGAGTTCACCGCACCCCGGCGTCGCCTCGGCGAAGCTCTGGTGAACCTCGGCCCCTAGTGGAAGCACCCACACAGACCCTCCTCCTCCCAGCTCGCACGCCTTCGCTTCCTCTCTCCTCTTCCTTTCCTTTCTCGCCACGCTCTCCCTCTGCCCACCCCTACCCTCCTCTCTTATCTCTGCCACCACTTGCTTGGCGCCGTCCATCCATCCTGTTGGAAGGGACGGGGAGGCACGAGCCTTCGTCGCTGGTGGCACGGGTGGAAGAAGAGGAAGAAGAAGACGGTGAAAGAGGGTGGAAGGGTATGGCTCGTGAGAGAGAGAGAGAAAAAGGAAAAGAGAAAAAGGAGAGAAAATGAAGAAAACAGGCACGCAAATCGAGGCGACTGTGCATCCTCCAACTGGACTCCACATTGGTCCCAAATCACAAACAGGTGCACAGAAAGCCAACCACAAGCTCACGCATCCAAGAAACAACAGATTATCCATTAATAAACCATTTAAGCAATATTACAATTAATTACATGGTTTACAGTTAAAAATGGATAATCAGGCCCAGATGTCACAACCATAGACCATCTCTTTGCCTCTCCTTCTCTATGCATCCTCCCCTCCGCATCACTTTCGCACCACCACCAACAGACACACTACTAGTCCACCACCACCTGCCTCTCCTCCTCTCCATGTCTTTTCAACACTACCACCGATAGATGCATCACCAGTCTACCATCGACCACCTCTCCACCTCACGTCAATAACCACTACAAGAAAACTAGGCTTTAGCCACCACTTTTAGCCATAGATAATAAATTCGTGGCTAATTGATATATTTAGCCACAGAATAGCTACAACAATAACCACAAATACATAAGTTTGAATCAATAAAACAAAATATTATTTAGCCACGGTTATATATCGTGGCTAACTATGAATATTCATGGCTAAAATTTTTATCTTAATGAAAACTTATTTTTGCCACAGATTAGTCACAGAATTGGATTGTGGGTAAGATTAAAATCTTAAGAATTTTAGCCACTGCTTCATTTCCCTCTTTTATTTTCAATGAAACTACTCATCCTCTACCCAAAACCTCCCAAAACTTTGATGCTTCTCCCTCCACCTAAAATCCCACTCCTCCTCCATTTTCCCTCTGTCCTTAAAAGTCCTTGTGCCTGACGATTGTTCCTCCTCCTCCAATTCTCTCTCTACCTTTCCTATGCCCACCTCCTCCTCTAGTAAGAAAGCAACAAAGATATTTCCTCCTTTTTGTTTCAGCTACCTTGGATGACCATCAATTTTGGTTGAGGACTTTTGTTCAGGAGCTAAAGCAACAACACTTGCTCATGGTGTTCAAGAGGGGTTTCTAGGATTAGCTGTTCAAGGACTTCTATATTAGGCGTTTACTGCTTTGCGTAGGTGAGGTTTCTCTATTTTTTTTTCTTTTCTTTTCCTGATTTTTTCCTTACCCTGGCTTTGTTTGAGGATTTTCTTTTTATGTTGGTCAAAATGACTAACTTGATCGTGTGGTCGTGTGTTTCCCCTTTTTTTGGTATAGATTTTTTTTTTTGGTGCCATTTCTTTTTTATTACCTTGGCTTTGTTTGCGGACTTTTTTTTTATGTTGGTCGAAATGACTAACTTGATCGTATGGTTCGTGTGTTTGCCCTCATTTTTTGGTGTAGATTTTTTTCCCTTTTGAAATCTAAATTTGTTTGGAGTTATTATTGCACCAAATATGTGAATGGGTGATGATTATTTGTGATGTCACAGTGGAGATTGATGTGTTTGATTAGCAAACTATGTATAATGTATGTTTGGCTTTTATCTAGTACCAAACCTGTTAAATTATTTTAGGCATAAAAACAAATGGCAACTGTTCAGTGGAGTTGTCTAGTTTTTTTCTTTTTGTGATATCCTGAAGCAACATGAGCTATACTCTGCAAATGCTTGCTTGGGAGAACAAAAGGTTTACATGATTTGATAAATCCAATAGAATAGTCACTGCAACATCAATAGTCTTACCTAGATTGCAAAGTTCCATTGTGTACATCATTTACAGAGACTACATATTAGCTCTTGTAGTGTAAAGAGAAAGTTTAAGTTTCTATGGATAATACAAGTTAATTGTTAAAACATGATTGAGATTTTGATATCAAATATACAAGAACAAGGTAGATAAATCTTAACCTGAATGCCTTTGGTGTCATTGAAAACTCAAGCTCTGCTTTTCAAGTTTGACCGTTTGTTCTTCATTTTTCATTGTTCCACTAACACAATCATCTTTTGCATTTGTGGAGTTTTCATCCCCACTTTCCATCTTTAGATTTTAAGAAAAAGGACATTTGAATGTTTTTTGTTAGATACGTACCAAGTAAACAATTGAATGCTAAGTTTGAAGTTTACAAAAACATCAAAGTACTAGCCACTACAAAATCTACCTTTGTATCGGTATGATTAGTAGAAAGCTCTACCAAAACCTATCTTTTTAGGGAGGATTTCTTACAATCTGCCATATCCTTTATAGCTATTTTAACCTGAACCTGTACAAACACCATAAAACAAATATCACACTCTATCGCTATTCCTCAAGCTTAGGGACAATGTGTGCTAACTAGACCAGGTAGCTAGAATCATCACAAACATATTTTCACCTAAAACCAAAGTGATGGAAATTACAAACACTGAATATGTAACTCAATTTAGTAGATTCGTTTTAGTTTCCATATGACATTTGTTTATACCCCAAGAGAGAATCAACAGCTAATGTAAATTTGAAGCTTGATGTTTCATTTTTCTTTTGAATAGTGTTCCTATTGTATTTTGATTTTGTGAATTGAGCGTTTCTATTTAATTTAATCACATCACTATTTTGCAAAACTTGGTGAAGTTTGTAACATCTAGAAGCACCTAATACAAAATAAATGTGGAATGTGGTTTATATTTGTTTTTATATTTTGTGAGCATTTCTAAGCATCAACAGAATTATCAAACAATGTTTCTATGCTTGACAATAAATATTAAAAATATATTTCTATGCCTTTCTACTTATCTATTGTTTACATTTTTCATTTGATCTACTTACCTATTCTTTGTAAAAGTCAATTTCATAGGAAAACATGTCTAAAGAATATGCTGCTGAAAAAAGGATATAACTTGCTCAAGATGCTTGCTCAGATCAGGATTTGCTGAACTCAAGGTTTCTAACCTCTCCTAATGGTTGCCTATGGGTGTCCTTATATAGGTTTTCTCATGGGTAACTCATAGGAATGTAGGGGGCCTCGTAGATGAAAAGCCTGGAAGATTCCATGGCATATTCGTTGCTAAAGGTAACAACCATGGGAGGTGGAAAGCCAGCAGGCCGCAGTCTGCGAAATGGCTGGCGCCAGGGATGTGCGCCTGCTATGTGCGCCACCTATGTGTGCCAGGTAGGTGTGCTAGCTAGGTGTGTTAGGGAGGTGTGCTAGCTAGGTGTGCTAGGTAAGTGTGCTTGCTAGGTGCTCTCTCCTACCTATCTGGAGTTCTAGTTGGGCTGCGGGCTTGCTATGGGTT
>JAMKQA010027987.1:0-15730 GCA_024699735.1 Posidonia australis
TTTTTAAGTGATTTAATTTGAATTAAGCTTGAATTAGGGTTTTTGTCTTATTTAATGGATTTTAATTTCTTTTCACTTGATTAGGGTTTAAAATTTTGATTAATTAGGGTTTTATTGGATTTTAGCTGGATTAAGTGGGTTTTTGAGTTTTATTTGTTTTATTGGGTTTTTCAGTGGATTTTAAGTAGATTTTAGTGTTTTATTTATTTTTCAGTGGATTTTAAGTGGGTTTTAGTGTTTTATTTGTTTTTCAGTGGATTTTAAGCTGGATTAAGTGTTTTATTTGTTTTTTAGTGGATTTTAATAGGTTTTAGTGTTTTATTGGGTCAAGTGGGCTAGTGTGGGCTTGGTTGGATTTGTGTGGGCTTGGGTTTTGGTGGTCGCGACCAAAGCATTAACCGGAGGAGCCTGCTGTCAAATGAGCTCAAAATTGGGGTGTCTACACATTATTTGGAGAATATGTTAATAATTATGATGAAAGTAGTTCTACTGCACTTACATCTAGTTTTGTAGGATCACATAGTAGTAGTAGTAGTTCATTTTGGAGTGGATTAAATAAGAAAAAAGGGAAATATGTAAAATTAACAACTACTAATAAATTAGAAAATTATTTAGAATGTGAGTTTGCATTTAATGATAATGAAATGGATAACTTAAATCTATTAAAGTGGTGGTCTAATACTACTGTTAGGTTTCCTATAATTTCTAGGATGGCTAAAGATTTAGTAACGATTCCAACGTCTACTGTGGTGTCAGAGTCTATCTTTTTTGCAGGAAAAAGCGTTTTAAGTGATAGAAGATGTAAATTATCGGAAAAATCTGTAGAAGTGTTTGTCTGCTTGAAAGATTGGTCTAATGTAATTGATTGTTTACAAAATTTAAACTTAAACGACGAATCAGAAGACAAAGAGATAACAACTTCAACAAGGACGGGAACTTCTGCTACAGATTAAAAAATATGAATAAATTTCTTTTGTAATTTTTTTTAATATATATTAATGTAATAATTGTAAATGTAAAAAATGTAAATGGTTGAATATCAGAATATCTTATGTAAATGTAAATTTCAAGTTTTTATTATTTTTCTATGTATATAGGATATTAATGTAAATTTCATTTATTTAATAATAAATAATTTTTTAAATTTAATTGTTAATGTAATATGTTGAATATCTTTTTAAGTTTTTAAATTTATACATTAATTATTTAATAATAAATAATTTTTTTTAATTTAAAAATCTATAGACCGATCTGACATGGACCGGCCCATGGATCGACTCGACATGGATCGACCCACTAGTAACCGTGAACCATACCAGACCGTGGGGTTTTTATCCATGACCCGATTCGACCCTGCCTGTTTTTATGGACTGACCAGATTGACTCGGTCTAGGTCCGTCAAGGTCTAGCATTTTTTAGGGCGAGTCAGCCCAATCCAACTCTTTTTACACGTCTTGCTCTTCGATCCGATCGCATCAATTATCTTCTCTATTTGAAATTCAACATTAAAGGTGATGACATCTTGGGGATAACAAATTACCAAAATAGTGAATAGCCTTCTCACTTTTTTATTTCCTTTCCCTCAAGGCTCCAACTCTCTGTAGCAGCTGTGAAACAGTTGGCTGAAGATGGTAGGCATGATAGTTCTAAGCAATGAATCTTTCTTCCAAGTCTGTATATCAGAGTGCCATTCTTCTTCCATGTCCTTGAGGATTACTTCGGCTAGCACGCGAGGCAGTGAGCTTGAGCAATAGAAATCTTCTTCTCGAGATAAGACTTTCCCCTCTTTTTCTCTACAATTCTCTCTTTCTGTCACGAATTTCGAATATTTGTTCTAAAAATCTCTTCTTCCTCTAAATATCTGCTGTTCTGCTGCTCTTTCCTGTGATTCTACTTCGTTCTGATTCATCCGAGGAAAACCCAAATCACAAAATCAGATCTTTTGTGCTCTTTGAGGCTTTTGAGCAGAACCCAAGTTTAAAAGTCCGATCTTTGATCTGCCTCTGGGCATAAAGCCTATCTTATTAAGTTCTCTGTGATGGTTTTAAAAATATGATCTTTGAACATTTCTTTAGGCTATGAGCTTCTCTGCTTTCCTGCTGCGATTATTCCGTCTCCAGTCTTTCTCTGTAGTATTCCTTTTCTGGTTCTACGTCTTCTCGTGATCTGATCTATCCCCCTCTCCCCTTGTGTGTTTGTGTGTTTTTTGTTTGCTTGTGTAGCTGTTTGTGCTCTATCTCTTTAATTCCGTAAGTTTCGATTGACCCAACACCCCAAGTCTTACCAAAGCACAACCTTTCAGTAGTAATCTCTGGGTATTGAGCACGAAGGATTAGACAATGTATTCGATGAATGCCCGCCGGACCTCAAGCTCTGAGTTTGATCCCAATTATGCCGTGGATCAGAAGAAGCGTAAGAGGATGCTATCCAACAGGGAGTCAGCCCGGAAGTCTCGAGCGAGGAAGCAGCAGTATTTGGATGAACTGATTAATCATGCCGCTAAGCTTGAGAACGAGAACGGCCAGATGGCATTGCAGATTGATCTTATTTCCCAGCAGTATTCCCGCATGGAGATGGAAAATACCGTCCTGCAGACGCAGCTGATGGAGCTTACTGAGCGTCTTAAGTCGATGAATTCGGTATTGCAGTTCATCGAGGAATTCAGCGGGATGACCATGGATATCCCTGAGATTCCCAACCCTCCCCTGAAGCCGTGGCAGCTCCCTTGCCCGTGGCCATCAGTCGTGGCATCGCCGAACATGTTTCAGTGTTGAATCATTTGTATGTCTTTGAAACACTGCTTGGGTTGGTCCTTGTGTGCTAGTTATACATCCTCTGGAAGGTAATGCTTTGAGTCTGGCTGTGTTTTCATCTTCTATGGGCCTTGGGTCTTTGTCTTCATCAATCAATGTTGTCTTTGTTCCAATAAGTTTTGAGATTTTGTTTGGTAACTGTGAATTGTAATTTCTTGTGTGATATGTCAATTTATTTGGCATTCATTTGAACATAATTAAGTTAGTTTTGGAAGTTATATGGTTTCTGAAATTCGAATATTATAATCTGTTATTCTTTTCACTGCTAATCAAAAAGTATAATTATGTCTACCTTTTGGCAGTGAGTGGCCACTTTAAGTTTTCTTGTTGATCATATATCTACTTGCAGCTGGTATCAACCTTGAGTACCTGTTTAGATGTAATGCTATTAATATAATACTAAATAATTGAATCCTCTTATATGTGTAAGCTTCACTTGAAACATAACACTATGAAATTTGGATGTGATAGATATAACCTTTGATTTGTATGTAAAAGTGCCTATGACCAGTTACATTCTTATGCAACGTTTGGTATGTTGGAATGGGAATTAGAAAGAAATGACAGAATTCCATTTCGATGTGTGATTTAAAAAAATCTTTGGAATAGATATAGAAATGAAATAGCATGGAAATTTCATTCTCTCCCAAGAGATGAGGAATTTGATTCTCAAGTTCATTGGAATAAATAAAAAAACCACTGGACGACTTCTCAAGTTCATTGCACGCAAAGATTGACGCTGAGCAGCGCCACGACCACGTTCCTCCCCAAAACCAGCTTGGCATGGCAAAGAAGGGGGCTTCACGTTGGAGCACTAGTGGGACAAGGAGAACACGGGTTGCATGGGAAAAGATCTGCTCTTCAGGAGGAGGTGCGGTGGTTCTTCTTCTTGGAAGGAGGAGGAGGAGGTTGCGATGTTTACAATGCTGGGGTCGATGGTTTGTGTTGGGACAGACTTGTACCTGGGGAACGTCTTTCATGAAGGTTTTCGTCAAGAAGGAATGAGTGGGGTCGGTGGTGGTGTTTGATTGCGAGGTTGTGGAGGATGGTGAAAGCTCCGATTTTGATGTGCGTCATGTTTCCTATGTGTTGGCTGGTCTTCTCCTGATGGTTTTGTTTGTAGACGCCATTTGAGAAGGTTAGGAGAGTATTCTTTTTTGTTATTGTTGTTGTCGTTGTTGTTGCTTGATCTTTATGTGCATTCCTTATATTGGTATTTTGAAGATTTGGGTGATACGTATGCTAAGCTGATACGGAGGATGAACCATTTCGCTGCATTTACAAGAGCTTAGCTTACTAGGCAATGGGGCAAACCACTACCTGAATACGTTCTAATTGATATGTCATTACATCCTCTCTATCTATTATATTATCTGTTTTAGATCTTTATTTGGAAATGTACCTGTCATTATGTTAGGAAAGAGAACCTGTTTTTGATCCAATACAGTGTACTTGCTGTTTGCCTTTTTTCCTGTTTGGGTTTGGGGGCGGGTGGGCAATAATTTTTTTTTTTTTTTGATAATCAAAAGAGTAGAAAAATAATGATACACCTCTAAACGAGAATAAGGATCCATCAATCACCAATCCTTTAGGTAGTTAAAAAAAACTCCTCTTCAAAACTCATATCCTTGAAGAAAAGAAAAAGAGAAAAAGACTAACTTATATCCTTTCTAATTCTAATGTTAGACACATTTCATTCATCAAGGTTACAAATGCCTTTGAGTTTCCTAGGAAACTCTCTGAAGCTGTGGTAGATTTTGTTTTTTAATCTACCATTCTTCTTGGTTAGGAAATCAGCAGCGCTATTAGCCTCCCGAAAATAGTGAACGACACTATCTTGTAACACTTTCTTGATATGCCTCTACCATGGCCAGCATTTTCAACTCGCCTGAATATGATTCTGCAACATCTGAACAACCATATAAGAATTAGACTCCACCTCATCTAACACAATCCCAGGTGAATCACACAGCTGAAGCATGTCCTAGACAGCACATATCTCGGCCTCGTCATTAGTAATACACCCATAGGACGTGCTAAAAGGTAGGATGACATGCCCCTGAGCATCCCAAAAAATGCCACCACCTCTAGCAGAAGAAGACGTGGAAGAACCATCCATGTTGCCCTTAAAACCACCCACTGGAGGTTGCCATCTCACAATAACATAAGGTTTCTCAAGCCAGGAAGGAACCTGAAAACCCACCTAGTGCAATTTGCCACTATCCGCACCAATCCAGCTAAAATTCTTACCACTCAGCATCAGATTACAGTCTGCAATAATCATATAGACAACTTGCTTCCAAGACCGGACCTGACATGAAAATCTTCTAGCACATCTCTCCAACCATACATGCCAACAAATAAAGTCCGAAATAATCCCAATAATAGGGTGACTGTAAGATCCATATCATACCACAAGAGGATAGTGGAAGATATATCATTAAGCACCTGCACTAGAAAAAGACTGGCAAAGAAATTCCAGACCTGCATACGGAGATCACTTGCTGTTTGCCAGTTGGTTGATCATTTTCTGGACAATCATCAGACAAAACATAGAGGAACAAATGATCTTCATGAAAAATGAAATGTAGTATTTGATGCTCTCAAGAGAGACTACTGATACAAATAATATATTCTGAACTATTCAAATTTTATTCTCAGTGTGATCAGAACAACAATGTAATTCTCTTTAGCTGTAAAATAAGCAAATATTAGGACATGACCAGAATATATGACACGACAATCCGATTAAACGGCACGGTCCACTGGTTCAAAAATGTTACTCTACTTCAGGGACTGACTGCATCAAGCTTCGACAGTTCCACTAACATCATTTTCTTGTCCAGAAATCTCGTCACTGGAGCTTGCCTCTGGCATTTTATTCAGATGTGCATCAATGGATCTGATCTTCCTCATTAGGCCTTCGTCGTCTGAACCAATCGATGGCAGATGGTCGCTGAACAAGTGATCTATGATGTGTTCGAGGTCCCATATATTGGAAGGATCACTACTGCCAATACGATCTTCGAGTTCATGGAGAAGTTTGTTGTAGATTCCCTCACTGCACGAATTCCTTCGAAGATGGTTGCTTGGCATTGCATGTCCATTCGTTCGGAGAACACATGGAGCTGGATTAAAATGATGCTTTCAAACATGTACAAGTACCACAAAGCATAAAAAGTGCTGCAAATGCACAACTGACGAGTTACCTGATTTCTGAATAGTTGTGTCAACGAGGTTGGGGAGTGTCGAGGGTCCAACATGGTTCGTTAAGTCTGTGGGTGGTAAGCAAAAAGAAATCAATTGCAAGAATGTTTAGTCAAAATCTTCTCTGTATTTTTAGAGAAGAGAAGAGACATATGCAACTCACTGAAATCAGGCGACGTCGTATCTGGAACTCGATTGAACACCCTCGACAACCCAGAGTTCTGAACACGTCTAGCAGGTGAAAAACTACCTGACGGATGGTTAAGAATATTATGACGTGCAGGGATGTTGTGGAATTTCGAGCTGCTTGAGGTGGCAACGTTTCCTTGCATGGTATGACTGGTATGAAGGGTACCATTGCGATATGAACATGTCGGGTTTCTGAACCGAGACACGAAGTCTAGGTCGTACGAGTTCAAGTTGTTTGAGCGATCTCCGATGGATCGGAAGAACGGAGAATCCGAACTTGGGAAAGGATTTTGGCTCATGGTCCTCAGCTGCCTGTCATATGCCACAAGCTTCTGGTAATGCTTCTGGAGCGTCCCTTCGTTGAATTCAAGACGATGAATCCTGAAAGTTTCCATGCAGCTCAGCATGAAGGATGATCCTACACGATGTTCACAGGTATAACAGAGAACTGCATTTTCACCCGATTTCCATATGTGTTTTTTGTGTACCTGTAGCTAGACGCTTGGCCTCCTGTGAAATCTGCAGTGGGATGCCATAGAGTATGTTTCTTTGGCTGTGGGTCCTTCTCTTCAAAGAACAATGGAGGTCTCTTGACCTTACAAGGGACATAAAATAAAAAAAATATATATATATTGATTACTTGCATGATTACTGCAACTCAGATACAGCAAAGGAAGCTAGCTGTGAATTCTGTTCCCACCTCAACTTGCAGAACACCACATTGTTTCTCCTGAAAGGTTGCTCCGATCGCAGAGATGTCCGACCACTGGATCTCGATCTTTCTTTTCAGCTTGCACTCCAGAATCTCCCATACAAGTTTGCGCTTCGCGAAGTAGCACTTGGTCACAACATTACCTTCGTTGACAGATATCTTCTGCAGTTATATAAGTGACAAGAGCTAAAACCACCGATCATTCTTCATGTCAACTAATAATACATTAACTCCACGCAAATTTATTGCTGAATTGAGGTACCTCCAACTGGTTAAGAATGAATATTGTTACCTCCCAAGACCCAATCTTAAGTGATGATGCTGGGAAGTTCGAGGCTTTCATCTTCTCCTTCTCCTTCTCAGTATCGGCATTGATGCACGAGACGCTGTTGTCGTCCTCGTTTCTGTCACCAAAGACCTTTCTCTGGATTAGATCAAGAAGGGAAGGAGACTTCTTCAGTGCCAAGCCAAGGGGACGTGATTCCTCCGAAACGTTATCAAGCAAGTCAGTCTGCAACAACACAATGAGATATATCCAACATTTGGGATACAAATCGTGTACCCCTGGGGTTCCAATAATACATTAATACTACACCAAACTTATGATACGAATCAGAAGACAGTAAAATTTTGTTTCAAATCCTCCTTACTCGTTGTAATTATTGCCAACACCAACTAAATATAATCTTAGTTATAATTTAACCTGTACGATTTAAAAGGATGAGTTAACCCTTTTCTCATCCACCACCATCTCATCAGCGTCAATACCACCATGATTGGTACTGGTACCAGTACTACCATTTGCATCGTCATTTCTATACTTGGCTATTTAATACCACAAAAAGATTTACAACTAACATTATCTCGTTAATGGATGAAAGAAGGAAACCTCAATCAAAGCTTCTTTTACGAAATGATCAATAGTAGGGGAAAGAAAAATTGTATTTTTTTTTTTTTTTTACTTAACATAGATGATCTACAGATAGATATACGAGGAGTAATATGCAATACCTTCGAACAACATATCTTTAACCTCTTTAATGGTCGAGGTGACTTCTATGGAGACCTTAATTGGGATCTCTTGTTCCCTTGTAAGATTCAATACCTAGAATTCTTAGAGGTCAATTTTTCAGAAGGGAAAATTAGGACTACTGTCTTTGGTCTTGTTGGGCCTGATGGATTCTTGATATGCTTTTTTTTTAACAATTTTAGAAAACCATCAAAGTAGATTTACTCAAATCTTTTTAGTTACTTTAAGAGTTCTTGTGATGCTGATATCTTAAAAGGTATTAACTAAACATTTATCACCTTAATTCTAAAAAAAAGTGGAAGTTTAACGTGCAGAACTATTGGCCCATAAGTTTACTAAATAGCATCTTCAAGATAATATCTAAAAGCCTAGTCAATAGATTCTACTCTATTCTGAATTTTTACATTGACAACAGTCAATGTGCATTTCTTCATAGTAGAAATATATTTAATTATTTTCTGCTGATTTAGGAGACCATGCATTTCATGCATCACTCAAATTCTCTTAGTTTGATTTTGAAACTAGATTTTGAAAAGACTTTTGGTAATGTTAACTAGGACTTCTTAATTAAGTCTTTGAGAGGTCTTCGCTGTGGGAAAATATGAGTTTCTTGGATCAATATGTGCATCATCTCAGTCAAATACTCTATTCTAATAAATGGTACACAAAATGATATTTTGGAGCATCTAATACGTTGAGATAGAGAGATCTCCTCTCATCTTTACTTTTTATAGTGACAACACATGTTCTCAACAGAATACTTGATTTAGACTCTCAAAAGAATTTAATATTTGGTACACAGTTTCCTAGAGGAAGACTTAAAGTGATTAATATTCAATATACAGATGATACTATATTATTCTTATAACCTAATGAAGATTGCATTATCAATGTTAAGAGGATTCTGACTTACTTTCAAGCATACTCTAGCCTTAAAATTAACTTTGGCAAGTCTTCACTTACTGGTATTGAGGTTTCTCAGGAGAATATTGATAGATTTTGTAGAATTTTAGATTGTAAACAAGAATTTTTTTCCTATTAAATACTTTAAATTACTTCTTCATTACTGTAAAGCCTTGTATAGTGATTGGGCCCCTATGATAAACAAATTAACGTCTAAACTTGCAACATGGAAAGGAAACTTCCTTTCTCTTGGTGGGAGGTTTACCCTTATGAATTCAGTATTATCTGCTATGTCAACATACTTTCTTTCGATTCTTCACCTCTCGGTTAGAGTGGAGACTGAGATCGACCACCTCAGGTATGGATTTCTTTGATGTTCATTTGGTCCTTCTAGTACAGGATATCATTTAGTTAATTGGCAAAAAATCTGCCACTCTAAAAAATAAGAAGGGTAGAGTATTATCAATATTAGAAATTTTAGCATTGCACTTAAATATAAACTTGTATAGTAACTTTTTGTGGGAAATTCCAAGTTCAACTGGACTGAGTTAGTGAAATCACGTTACTACTCTCTTAACAATACTGGTGCATTACTGAATGTGTACTCCTATGATTCGCCATTATGGGTGGAACTTAGGAAATGTTTACCAGTTTTGAATATATAGTCTAAATTCTCTGTGAACAGTGGTGATAATACTATTTTTTGGAAAAATGTTTGGTATGTGGTTGGGTCTCTTAAAAATAGCTTACTAGAATTATACCAATTATCTAATCTAAAAAAAGGTACAGTCAAAAGGGTATGGTATAAATTTCATAATGACTTCCTAAGCCTGTTTAAGCTTCCAACGGGTTCCAATTTTGACTTTGATGTTTTGCAATGCCAACTGGATAGATTTTCTGAGATTATTAGTACTTTACAGTTAAATGAGGAGGTCGATGATATTACCTGGACACCTACTTTCAACAAATCTTACTCTGTTAAAAGTTGCTATAATTCTTTAAATGATGGTGAGCTTAGATATCCCTTCAAGAATAAAATCTGGAATAGCAAAATTCCATTGAAAAACAAACTTCTTCTATGACTAACTCTTCAAGATAGGATTCTATCTCAAGAAAATCTTATGAAGAGAGGGTGGTTGGAACAGCTCTCTTGTCCCTCTTGTGCCTGCAATTGTGAAACCACTTCACATATTCTTTTGACATGTCCAATAGCAAGTCAAATCTAGACTTACTTATTGACTAATGTCTCCATTCTTTATACTATCAATTTGCAGGAAATTTATTCTTTGAGGATGATTACAAAATATTCTAATGATTTCTTTGTATGGAATTTACTCGTTCCAACAGTGTTTTGGGCTCTCTGGTTGGAGAGAAATAATAGAGTTTTTAAAAATAAATTTAAACCTATTCATTCTATTATATCTGGTATTATCTCGCTAATTAAATTTTAGGGAGAAAATTTCTATACAGGACAAAGTTGTGAGGAATTCTCCCCGACTCTAAATAGTATACAGCATGGATAAGATCAAGATCGAGCTAATCTAACAGCCAAGTCTATTGTTTCCTCTATTAGGTTATCTATTCCAACATCCAACCCCTGTGGTGCACTTTAAACCCCTACGGTGGATGATTCTTCCCGTCATCCTCTAGTATTGGAAGTGTAACTTTTATTTGACCTGTAATATTTCGAACTTCTGATCAATCGTTTGTCCTTTCTCAATATCTTCAGGAGGTGTGTATTTTAAACATCTTGATTCACTTAACATTGATTTTCACAGTGAAGTAACTTATAAATTTTTTTAACGATTCTTTTAGATTAAAAAAAAAAACATTATCTCGCCATTATCATCTCCAACTACCTCATTATTATAAACCCAACCAATGATTGCTACCATAGCCACCTATATGACTACATCACTATCACCGCTTCAATTGTCACGTCACAGCCGTCAAGTACCATCACCATCATGGACGTCCCAGTGGATGTTATTGCCATTTATATTATCATCACTTTATCAACATCACCAACGCCATGGTTGTCGTCAGTGTCTTCACCATCACCACCACCTTACCACTCCATCTTGTCTATTTACTACATCATCGACATCACCACCTCATTGAAGAACAAGAAGAAGAAGAAGAAGGGGGCAATAAGTAAAAAAAATAAATGTATTACTACTCATGGATCCATGTGTTTTAAAGCAAATGACTTAGACGTTGTTCATCCATGTATGTGGGTACTGCACTCCAGACAGTCTGCCCACTAGTTAATCAACATCTAAATTATATTGAAACTACAAGGACCATGAAGAGAAATGTCGTACTGTTTCTCATAGTATACTTTTTAACTTCATCCTCTTTGACTACATCTTAAATTTAGACATCTGAGTGCATTTCACTACTTACAATTTAACCCCAATGTTCTAATGCTGAAAATTCTTACAATGTTGAGAGTCCCCCCTCATGAAAATTCATAGGTCCACCAATGACAAAAAAACACACCTGTCTCTAAAGGAAATTCTTCAACTAGGCAGAAACACATTTTTGTAAATGAGCATATTGTATGTAAATAATAAATGTGGGGAAAAATACATAGTAAGAAAAATTATAAATTAATGAGCAAGATGCAGTTGAAGAAAAGCTCCCAAATGCATACATATGAAGCTGAAAATTTGGAGCAATTTACAATATGAAAAAAAGGAATAATTGCTTTGGAAATTAAATAAAGAGAAATGGAGAGAGGGAATAAGCATATTTCTCCTAGACTAATGAAAATAATAATTGTCAAAGGAAGCAACAGATTAATAAGAAATCTCAACTTTATACTAATTTAATAAAGAGTAAGAGGCGAACCACAAAAGATGAAGCATTTTAAAATTTTAGCTTTTAATTAAACGAAATTCACAATTTCCTTTTTACATTTGAGGAAATACAAATAAATACATTTCCATCATAATAATGATCTAGGGGGTGGATGAAATTTTGTGGGAAGTTTGAGGGAACATCACAAAAATTTAAAATATATTATTTTTTTCATAGATCGTGCAAATTTCTTTTTAGAATGAAAACTTGTGCAAAATTTATGTATAAAGAGAATATACTGGAAGACATTTGTGTGGATCAATCAATTCGCACATTACCAGAAGTAATCACAATCATTGTGGTAAATAGTTAAGATATTGAATTCCGGATCACCATCGATGTTAATTCGCAGCAATAATGAAGATATATTTCACTGCAATTAAGTCATCCATCATTTTCTGCAGCATCATGAAGTACTGATGACCAATGCTAATCGTAAAGTTTAATCTCATTAATCAAGTCAACCTTTCTGATCCTTCTAGCATTCAGCACTTGAAACAAAAACAAAAAAAAATTTCTCTCCAGTAATCTATGAAAAACAACGTCCATGCATGCATGCCAACACCATGAGGTGAATCAAAATCCGCAGCATTCGTCACGATAAGAAGGAAAAAGCGAAGCAAAAGTCGAGTTCATCACAATCCAAGAAACCCATCAGCAGCACAAATCAAAGATCGAGAGAGAGAGAGAGAGACCTTGATTCTCTTGGAGCTCCTCATGTGATCGTCAGCAAGAATGTTGTCATTTTTCTCATGGACGAAGAGACCACTCTGTATCATTTTGATAACCAAGTTCTCCTGCCATGAAAAAACGCATTACAAAGACCATTTCTCAGGGAGAGAAGGTGTAGGAGACTGTGTCCATGGGAAAGATAACTTAACAAACCTGTATGCGGAAGAGGACAAGAAGCTTCCACGTAGATGACGAGACTAATCTTTGTCTGTTCCAAACCCAACAAAGACCAGAAGGGGAAGGAGGAGAGAGAGAAAGAGAGGAAGGTAGAGATACAGGAAGAAAGAGAGAAAGAAAGAGAGGAAGAGAGAGAAAGAAAAGGGAGAAACGAAGGTATTATTTTGTTGGAGGAAGTCTATAGGGGGTATAAGGCTGGTGGGATTTAAGAGGGGTACAACCAATCATGGCCTATAATTAGAAGGGTACAACCGATTACGTAGATACATACAAATACACATACATACACACACATATTGGTATCGCGTCGTGATGTTTGATTCGTCTGTTTTTTATTTGTCCTATGTATATAAGTCATGTGGTGCCCATTCACTTTAGAATCGCTTCTGAAGATTGCGAATTAAGCACGGAGATTGCCGACACAACAAGGAAACAATGGATTATTCCTTTAGATTCATCATACTTTGATGTTTTCTTCCCGATCAATGACATGCTCTTTTCAGGTGGGGATATTTTATTGGATGTGTTGGGGTAACAATTTATAATTACCATGTCTTGGTAGGAAAAAGTATAAGCATAGCTTTTGGGTAATTTCTAGAAATTATATCAATGAAAGTAATTAATCTCTTAGGTCCAAGCAGAGAAGAGTCCATTACCGTAGATGTTATAGATAAAGAAACAGTCTTTGTATAATCACATGTCCATCCTTACATGCATTACTCGCCAAATGAGATCCGTTTTCTCTTTTATCTTGCACCTGTTTCTTTCTTCATGGGAATTTAGGAAATAAGATTGACAGAAAAGAGAGAAGAAAAAAAGAAGGGAGGAATATACTAATCTAGTTTCCATATACAAGTAATATGTTTAGATTCAAATACCCAATATTAATTAAAGTAATCATTACATAGTACAAAATCCATTTATTGGCTAATTAATTGATATTATAAGTGAACTAATGTAGTGAGTAATTAAAGGGATCAGAGTATTAATAGAAACGACAAGAATATGGTCTGTGCTCACAGGAAAATACGAATCTCACATGTCAAATGTGTCTCCAGTTTCAATTCCACAATGACCAAAAACTTCGACGGAAACATCAATTATGTTCTACAACGACCAAGGAGACCGGGTGATATTTTGACTAACTTCATCCACATTTCCAAGTTCTCTTTCAAAACAAGAATGAACCCTAAACAAAAATAGACGCATACCAACACGTCCAACCATATCTTTAATTAGGAGACATGGTATCTTATCTTGAGTGATATTAATCAAGATTTAGATGTAAATCAAACGATCCTCTTGATCAACGATATGAAACACCTTCCAGTATTCTCCTGTGGTGCAAACCACAACAACTTCATTCCCTTATCGAAGTTCAACCATTCAAATCCACTTCTATGGTACTAACAAAATTGTGATTTCCCAAACGAGCCAATAAAAAGTACCATGCTGCAATAATAGAACAACAAGAAAAATTATGCACCAAAGTGGTTGATGTATAAATTAACGACAAATGCTAGAACCGACATTATATTTCCAAGGAAAACGACGCTAAACAACTACATAAAAATAAAGCAATAGTCCTGTAATGTTCATAAGATCTTCACTTGTGTTCTTCCATCTCAGGTAAAAACACAAGTGAACAAGAACACATAAAATTTTTCAGTGCTTCATGCCAAGAAACAATCATGATGCTTATTTGACAAAAAAGAAGAAAAGCAAGCATTTACTGTTCCAGCACAAAACAAATGGTGTTTTGATACAGCTATCCATTACAGCCACAATAAAACAAAAAACTGGGCGAAACTTATTCCTCTGGAGCAACAACACTTATCTCGCCCCTATCCAGCATGTCATAGAAGGCCCTGGTTTTTCTTTGCTCATTCCAGTGATACATCTTAAACAGACCACCAGCAAAGAGTCCAAGAGTAAGACCGATAACAATCTCCTTGACAACACTTGGTCCTTTCAGTGTAGCATGTGCGATCTTATGTGCTGCCATTGTACAAATCAATCTCTTGCAACACAACAGATAAACCTCCAAACAGCTGATGGGATTCTGTTGGACAAGATCAAGATGATGATGACTAAGTAAGACGTCATGATGGCAGACAATGTGAAAGACATTAGTAAAGTGAAAAGAAACAATTACGAATGTGACCAAGGATTTTAACTTCAAAGATCACATTTTGGAAATGACCAACAACTGAATATCATAAGTTCATGAAGCACAAATAACCTGATTCTTACTGCTGTCTAGCCATGAAAGGATCACAGGGCAATACCTATTTGACATGACCTTTAGTGAATCTATTGCCATTTCAGGTAATCATGTTGTGAGATTCCCTAATGCCTAGTTGCTGACTACCACAAGATAAGAGAGATTTCAATTCCCAAGAAAAGAGACTGGGGTTCTTATAATTACAGCAAAAGATATTTTAGGTCTGCAAGACACTAACGGAAAAATATTAGGCCATCAATGATGCCCCAGCAACTTCTTCATTTTTCTCTCTCTAACTGTTCCTGTTCCTCTCCTTACCTCTCACCTTCTCATTCTTTTTTCAGCAATACAAAGAAATTTTATTAGGAAAACTTTGAAAGAATAAGGCACATAACAACAGTTTGAAAGAAGAAGGCACATAACAAAATTTTGCAAGAAGAAGGCACATAAAAAAAATCAACAAAGAAGCAATCTCAGATTCTCATTCAATGTACCACCATACAGCAGTGACCAGTGAGGTAACTATCTTTGTGTTACCACAATATATAACGTCATCTTACAGTTATCTACCTTATCTACTCAACTGAAAACAGTCCCATCTTCTTTATTTTATTTTCCACCTCTAGCCATTTCATCTTCCCTTCCACTAACAATAAGGAGCCCATCACTATGCTTCCTACTTTCCTTATCGAATACTTATTTTTTCTCAATTCTTTCATATTTTTATTGTTTTCTTCACATTTTCGCTGAGATTTTATGTTTTGAATGGCATAGCCTACAAGCACCACACGGAAAACCGAAGTTCACATGCGCAGCCCCCCCCCCCCCCCCAACATGGTGGGAGATCCCAATAACTGCTGAGGTATTTCTTAAGGAACATT
>JAMKQA010027988.1:0-12421 GCA_024699735.1 Posidonia australis
CACGTGTCTGCAACGACACTGTATGGTGAAAGAAAAGCAAGAATATTGTTGTTGGTCAGAGCAATGTATGTTCAAGGAAAAGGACAGGCAAACCTTTATAACATAAAGAATTCTAGGCAATCCCAGACAACAATCTTTTTCTATATTTGTTGGTATAAGAAATCTCAATAATTTCATCCAGAAGTGGTGCATCATTATGTTATTGTTTATGAGGCATTTCCTCGTTTACATAGGTGCCTTGTTCTACAAAAAATTCCAATATTCCCATGCACATTAAGATTTTTATTTGATTATTTTTTAGCAATCGGCAGGAAAAGTTGTATTGACGAAAAGCTCAAAACAAAGGGAAAATAATAAGAAGAAACAGCAATGATGGTAATTACGTAGTTACCCATAGTTGTTGCCGAAAAAGGCTGTTAGAGGAAATAATGTTAATCATTATCAACTAAGAGTTACACGTATATATATATATATAGGTATATATATATAACTACTAATAACCTTTTTTCTCAATTAACACTCCTTCCCAAGATGAAGTATATATATTTGTCATGCTCAGTTTGTTACAAAGAAACTCAAAAACACCTAAGACTAGATCTTTAGTGAAAAAATATACAAGTTGCTCAAAAGAAGAAACATAAGGAGTTAAGAAAATAAATATATCTCTCACATAATGATAGTCAACTTCAATATGTTTTGTCTTCTTATGGAAAACAGAACGATTAGCAATGAATATGACTGTTTGGTTATCACAATGCATAAACATAAAAGTTTGTACTGGTACACCTACAAAAAAGACTCAAGCTAAATCATTTCACAAGTGCTATGTCGTGGATCTATATTCAATGTCTGCACTAGACTTGGATATTTCTTACTGTGAGAAAAGAAAGAACTAGATTATTCCATTATACAAAGAAGATTACAAATACATAATGGATTATGGATACTTTAGAATAAATGAATATCTAATAATCCATCTATCTACTAAAGACACTAGGACTCGAATACATGTGTAAGAATACAACTAATACTTCCTCTTAAGCTAGAGCATATATATCAATCATACTCAACTTAGTACACAATCCCAAAATCCCAATACACAATCCCTTTGTGAAAACATCGGCTAGCTGCTCGGAGGATTGAGTGTAGGGTGTAGAAATAATGCCTCGCATTACCATATTTCGAACGTAATGACAATCCACTTCAATATACTTTGTTCGCTCATGGAATGTAGAATTATAGACTATAAAGATAGTAGCTTAATTGTCACAGTACATAGCCATAAGAGGCTACATAGGGAAACCAAGCTTCAATAGAAAAGATCTAAGATACATCATCTTACATGTTGTCCACATCACGGAACGATACTCGACTGTAGCACTGGTTCTGGACACAATATTCTGCTTCTTGTTGTGCCATTTGTCCAAGTTGTCTCCAACATATGTGCAAAAACCATAAGTGACTTTCTATCTCCCTTATCTCCAGCATATCTAGAGTCTAAATACGCTTCAACCTATAGATGATTATTCTTTTTATATACAAGGCCTTTTCCTGGAACTCCTTTGATATAAGCCAACATACGTAAAACTCTCTATCAATGAACCATCCTGAGTTCTTACATAAATTGACTAAGAAGACTAGCGAAAACAAAATAATAGGATAACTGTCAAATAGATCAGCTTTCCAATCAGACACTAGAATTGACTTGGATCCTTAAGTAGTTTTGACAAACTGTCCCAGAATGATGGACTTTGCTTTATGAATGTGCTTTCGTGTTTGCAACCCAAGAATCTTGTCCCTTGAAGTAAGTGTAGTGTATAATCTCTGAGATAGTGCCAACTTGTCCCTAGAATATGCAAATTCAATATCTAGAAAATAATATATCTTACCCATATCTTTGGTGACAAAATGTATCCTAAGGTATTTCTTGGTCTCTATAATGGTTGTCGAATCACTCCCTATCAATAAAATATTATCCACATATATAGTGAGAATCACACATCCACTATAAGACCAAGTGATTTACATCACACCTATGAAAACTATCATCCATGACCACGTTATTAAATTTCTTAAACCATGCTCACGAACCTTGTTTGTAGTCATAAATTACCTTCCTAAGCATACATATTGTCCTCCTCCTGGGCAACCTATCCATCAGTACTTGATTTGTCAAATCACCATACAAGAAAGCATTTTTTACAACCAACTAGTAGAACTCCCAAGACTGATTGATTGCAACAAATAAAAGGACACGAATGAAGTTGAAACAAGCCACTAAAGAAAATGTCTCAGCATAATCAACACCATATGTCATGAAGCCACGAGCTACTAGACGTACCTTGTATCGATCAACTAAGCCATCTAGTTTGCACTTCACAATGCACATTCATTTACATGTAACTATGCATGCTCCTACAAGACGTGTCACCAACTCCCACGTGCCACGTGACTTCAATGCTTCTATTTCCTCATCCATTGTTGCTTTCCAATGTGGTATAAGTAATGTCTCGTTGTAGTTCCTGAGGACCGACTCAGAGGAAATAAACAAGGCAAATTTACAAAAAGATGGACTACAGTGATCATAACTAACAAATTGGAAAATAGGATGAGTCATGGAAGTTTTTTTTACCTTTTCACAATGTAATAGGTAAATTAGGTCAAAATTGGGTTGATTTAAAGTTATAGTTAAGGAATATTCTGACGGAGGAGCCTAGAGTGGTTGTTGATGGCAACAATAAACTGTAATGGACGTGACATTTCTTGTTTCACAACAATTGGATTATTTTCAATAAGAGATGGCAAAGGAACACACATATCATCATCAGAACAAGTCCCAAAGTAGGGTCAAAAAATATTACATCAATATATACAAAATACTTCCTACATAGGGAATGAAAACAACAATACCCCTGTTGAGTTCGACACAATTAACAGAACATGAAGACAATTTATCAAGACCGGAGATAGTCCTGACTAAAACAATACAACTAAACACACGAGGAAACAATGAAAATAACTCTAAACTCGAACGAAATCACTAGAGAGGAATCTCACCAACTAAAGGTGTGGAAGACATTCTATTAATCAAAATGACAATCAAAATGACATCAAGCTATAAATACTTCGGAACTTTCATCTACATCATAATGGTACGAGTGACATATAGAATATGTATGTGTTTATGTTCAACCATGCTATTTTATTGAGATGTACGAAGACAAATCATCTAATGAATCACCTAAAGAAGCATAATAAAACTAAATAAACTCGAGTGCATTAACAGTACGCAAGCATTTTAATGTAATAGAAAATTGATTTTGATTTCAACAAAAAAAAATTTTATAACATCAAAAACATGAGCTTGATCCTTCAATATATAAACTTAAGACACGAGAATAAACATCCACAAAATAATGTAGTATTTACGATTAGAAGTAGATAGAACACAAGCAAATCCCCCAATGTCACAATGAATCAACTCAAACAGACTCTAACAAAAAACATAAACTCCTAAAGGTAGCACAATAATGCTTACCTAAGTGACACAACTCAAAATCAAAGGGAGACCCTAAAATCCAAGGTAGGACTTGTTGGAGTTTTTGATGGGATGGCTAACCAAGGCGATAATGTCATAAAATGGAGGACGCAAATGTGAAGATCAATGATGCTAGTCCATAAGAAATCTCGTCACGAACTAGGGTGTACATATCCTCGCTCACAGTCCAAACCAACCCTCTTCTTTGTTTGCAAATTTTGAAATGTACAATGAAAATGAAAAAAGGCCACATAACATAATAGTTGTTTGGTTATGACACTAATAAATAACAAATTAATGGAAAAATCAAGTACAAATAAGACTATCAAGGGTAATTTGTGAGGTGACCGGTACAAACCCCTCGCAAGATACAGAACATAAACGACCATCAGTAATTACAGCAAAGTGAATGTTAGATAGGTTTGATAAACAAGTAAAGAAATCATGTGCATGTAACATATAAGAGAAGGTCCCAAAGTCTATTGTTGAAATATGGACATCCAATTCTAAATCAATTGGCAATGAGTAGAGGAATCTATCTATATATAACTACAAGTTCTAATCTTCACTTTTTCAATGTAAGACTATTCCAATACTCCCTCACTTGTAGCCTATTTTTAGGTCCAACAAGTGTCTCTTTTAAACATGGGTGGATGTATGTGAACTTGGGCCTATTTGAGCCTCTTTTGGCTCTAATACCATATTGAAAATATAGACATCCAACCTAAAATCAATTGACAATGAGTAGAAGAGTCCATCTATATATAACCACAAGTCCTAGTCTTCACTTTTTCAATGTTAGACTATTCCAACATCTTTTATTCAGGAACCATCCCTAGAGGCTAATAGGACTTGTGTACTCGAAATGGAAGCATGGGATGTAATAACAGTAATGTTAGTAACCTGAAGCTATAAGAATCACTCGTAGTCATCTTTGAAAACAATGACAGTCTAATCAGTTGTAGGTATCATCAATGATGATTCATTCATAACATTAGCCCACTGTGGCTTACCAAACTTATCTCAACATTTCTCAAAATGGTGACCTAACCTCCCATAATGCTAGCAACAAAGATGCTCTCAGGCGTCGCCATGGTCGATACAACCACCACAACCATGACCAAGTGAAGCTGTAGTAGCCATGACAGAGTGATCTACAACCAAAGGTAGAGTAGCAATACAAATCCTCAACACCCTGGAGAAAATGCTCTAGAGATCTGAAACATGTCCTTGGATTTAAGAGAACAAATTTGGATTGAGGCTCGACAAGTAGACTGCAACTGCTAACTCCCCGTGATACTGTCTCATCTTCATGATATCTGCTGTCAATGGCTAATAAATGTTAAGTTCGTCCTAAACTCCACAAAGAATAGTGAAATATCTTGGACTAAACGGTCCCCCTGTAGAAGAGTAAATATCTATTCATACATCTCAAAGACTCTTGAGATATTCTTCTCATATCTATATGTAATTTTTAACATGTCTCAAATTCTTTTTGCAGGCTGGAGCATCATGATACCATGTGCAACACTGGACTCCATACTATTATCTAGCCAGAATTCGATGGTAGCATCATCAGCATACCAACCCTCATGGACAACATCTTTGACATTTAAAGGTAGATGTATGAGATGCTTAATCTTTCTATAAGCCACAACAAAGGTCTCAAAACTCTATATCTGAAGAAGGTAATTCTTTTCATTGAGTTCTTCCAATGTTCCACTGAGATTCTTAATCAAAGATTTACAAGAGGCCATTATGCACCACAAAAACCAACACTAACATGGTCTGATCTATTACAAATAGTGGTGGTCTAGAAGAAAAACAATGATTACGCTACACAAACCCTTCTTGGAGAAAGTAACGACGGTCCCAGAGCATAAACACATGTCCACACACAAATGATGATGAACACGATTGGGAGAGAGCAGGTGGCAACAATGGTAGACTAAGGTTGGGGATTGGTGATGGGTCTTAGGTTTTCTCCTAATACTCTAGTACCATGTGAGAAACCAATACTCTGGTACCATGTAAGAAAACAAAGAATTAGATTATTCCATTATGCAGAGAGGATTACAATTATATAGTGGATTATGGATACCATAGGATAAATGGATATTTAATAGTTCATCTATCAACTAATGACACTAGGACTCTAATATATGTGTAAGAATATAACTCTAACACTTACTTCTCTAAGTAACCATATTTCTCCCCAACATAAGTACAATAAGCTGATGTAAATTTTTTGTCTCACATATTTCCTACATAACTAGAATTAGAATAAGTTTCAATTTTAAGATGTCTATGCTTTTCGTAAATGAGACATTTTCCTAGTGTACCTCTAATGAATACCAATACATGTAATGCTCGTCTCTAATGTATCATTCCTAATTCATGCATGAACCGACTAAAGAGACCAACTACATACGAAATATTTAGACAAGTAACAGTCACGTAAATCAACTTCCCACTGAGCCTTCTATATCATCCAATGCCTTCAAACAATTCAAAAGAACTATTCCAAAAATCAAGGTTTTGATCAACTAGGGTGTTTTATTGATTTACAATCCAAGAATCCCATCTCTTGGAAAAGATCAATAACATATTTCCTCTACGATAGCACCATTTTGTCTTTACCATAAACAAACTTTATGCCAAGGAGGTATCTAAGCCTGCCCATAACCTTTGTAATAAAATATTTCCTACGATATTTCTTTGTCTGCATGATTCCTTTTGTATCACTTCCAGTCAAAAATATATCAACATATATAACCAGAACAACACTGTCGGTGGTACGTCTCCAAACAAACATAGAGTGATCAAATGCATATCTTTGAAAACCTACTACCATGTTGAACTTTCAAATCATGCTTTGGAGTTCTGTTTGAGACCATAAATCGCCTTTCTAAGGTGACAAATTGTATTCTCCTCTTGAACAACAAAACCCTGGAGGTTACTCTATTAAGACATATTCTGCAAGATTACTATAGAGAAAAACGTTTTCAACATCAAATTGATGCATTTGCTAGGACAAATTTATAGATATTAAGAGCAATACATGGATGGAATTCAGTCAAGCCACAGGGAAAAAGATCTTAACATAATCAACACCAAATGTTTATGGGAATCCACGTGCTATCAGGTGTGCTTTGTATCGATCCACTAAGACATTTGATTTATACTTAATGATGTAAACCCATCTACAACTAACAGCAGAAGCATTTACTGGACAAGGAATCAAAGCCCATGTACCATATAACCTTAACGCCTGTATTTCCTCCTCCATGACAGCTTGCCACTGTGGAATGCTAAGAGCCTCTTTATAGTTCCTAGGTATAGACATAGAGGATATATACAAGGCAAGCTAGCAAAAATTGAGGTGAAGACAATCATAATAAACAAAATGAAAAATAAAATGAGCAATACCCAATTGCTTACCATGGCAAAGTGCAATAGGAATATCTAAATGGAAGGGAGTTAGACCTACTAGCGTAGAAAAGAATTAGCTAGCAATGAAAGTTGAAGAACTTGCTATGTTTGACGAGAATATACCTATAATGGACAAGTAAAAGTCATAATAGTACCAACTATACCATCAAAAATTGAATCATCAACAGGTGTAGGAAAGGAACCATAGTAGGAGACTCAGGTTGAGAAGATGGCCCAAAAAACAGTGTAAACTCATTAAAGATAACATCAACTAATAAAATGTAACATCGAGTAGTTGGATTAAAGCAGCAATATCCTTTTTGAGTCCAAGAATACCCTAAGAATATACATTTGACAAACTTGAGTGAAAGTTTATCAAGTCTAGGAAAACATAACAAACACATCCAAATACACGAGGAGAATGATGAAACAAAGTATCATCAAGACACAATCTACTAAACTGAACCGCACCAAACAAAACAAAGGAAGGCATCCTATTAATGAGGTAGGATGCTATAAGAACAACATCATATCAAAAAAAACTTTTGAAACATTTATCTGAATCATAAGAATACGAGTGATATTAAAAATATGACAATATTTCCTCTCAACCATCCTATTCACAAGTAGTTCGATGTAAAATGTCTAAAAATGTACAAAAATTATAGATTTCACTTTGAACAAATTCCAATACATCATCAATACGAAATATCTTTGGAGAAGCAAAATCTAATTTTTTTTATTTCATTAAAAAAGGTTTTGATTATATCAAGTATATGAACTTGATCTTTTAACAAGTACATCTAAGACATCAAGAATAATCATCAATAAATACAATGTAATATCACGGTATCACCAAAACAATCTATCGTAGCATTCTACGCCTACTCCAATCTACCAAACTTGTCCCAACATTTGCAAGAAGAATGATTAAGGCAACCACAATGATCACACCTCTTAATTCCCCAACCTCCCATGGAGTTGCATCCTCGGCCACGTCCCTAACCTTGACCACGAGTAGAATTAATCATAGCCAACTGGTCAGGAAAGGAAGGTAGCCTAGTAGAAATGAGAAAAACGTAACCAAATGGAGAGAAGAGTGAAAAAACTATCTCAACAACAAATACCAGACCACAAACCTGAGATGTAGGATAAAGAGTCGATAGAAACTTAGCAACAGTCAAATCCTCACGGTACTCCCTTAAAGTTATCGCATCAGAAACCAGGGAAAATGCTTTTCACATGGTCATATGTCTCCTTTAAGGTGTACCATATTCTTTTACCAGGGGTGAGAAACATGACATCCAAAGTAATATTCTCCTCTATGCTAACAAACCAATCTTCATAGTTGGTGTCCTTCGATGAGAGAGGATCCTCTATGATGTATTTCAACTTCCTATGAGTCCTGAAGAATACCATTAATGCTTTAACCTAGAGGAGATAATTTTTACCCTTGAATTTTACCATTCTACCACTCGGGAATCATGGGAGGGACTGGATCAGTTGTACGTGGAGATGGAAGCCATTACAGAGTTCAAATACCAGAACACGAGTAGAAATTTGCAGCAACCAGCACATGTGCCAGAGCAGGAGGCACACACAGAATCACACAATGTAGAATTGTTGCAGCTGGAGCACACAAATGAGGGAACCGGTCTGATCAGCACGTAATCAGGCCACAACATGCACTAAACAGGCATATACAGGGCAAAATACAAACCCTACAATGGATAGAGAGGTACACAGCCTATACGGGCATCCCTAATCGATGGCAAACGCTACTTGAGGCAACTGCTGGGTTCTAGGAGGCCAGCAGATGGCGGCGCTAGCGGCAAAAAACAACAGTGGTGTAGGTTAAGGGGTGGCAACTGTAATGGGTAGGTGGATGGTGAATTTGGGTTTGGTTCTTGATACCATGTCAAAGAAAATAATGTTAATCATCACCAACTAAGAGTTACAAGTATATATATATATATATATATATATATAGGTATTAATAGAAATATGGTTATATGGATATCTAATAACCCATGTAACTACTAATAACCTATTATCTTACTTAACAAAGGCTCTTGAAATAACATTGTACACAACATTTTATGAATGGAGATATAGAAATTACTTATTCAGCAAAAGCCTGAAATAGATAATGAAAACAAATAGAACAGGAGGTTCTAAAATTACAATAACAACAACACCTTGATGCCGCAAGTGAGAAGGGAAATATGAGTATTTTTTTAAGTCATTGAGCTCTTTTCACGAGAAAGATCTAGACCACTGGTAAATTATTGGAAACTGTCTAATCAAGCGGTTGAAACTTGAATGAAACTTCTGTATGGAAGCAAGAGGACTAGATCAAAATATTGGGCAAAGAACAGCATCCTAAATAGAGCTGTTCTGTTTGATCAAGTCTGAGTTTTAAAACTGAATTACTTCATGAGGCATGCAAACGTATTTTAGTGATAGCCACCTTTTAATTTAGCTAACACTAGGATAGCTTAAGATATTAAGCCCTCTTTGGATACAACAAGGAAATTAGGAATAAGATAGCAATTGCTACACTGCCAAGTATTGTAATAACAAGGGAAAGTTTATCGTTACAGCATAAAAGTTTACGGACTGAAAACAGGAATAACTACTTCATAAAATGAAAATTCTATTGAAAATGGTAAAAAGATTCTCAATGACTTTAGCAGGACAACTGGAACAAATAGGAAATTCTATTTCAAGTTTGTACAAGTTTTTCAATGATCAAATGGAATCGCTATACCTATTTTAGGTTTATTCAGAGAATTATTCCACATCCACCTAGCTTTCCTATTACTTTTTTCTTGCTCTCTAATTTATTCACCTTTTTATAGGAACAACGTTTTCTCATCAATATTTTTTTTGTCATTCTCTTTCTATATGGTACATGAATAGTTCAGCTAGGAAACCTTACCTTAATATTTATTCTTCTTTCTCCCTCTCTTATGACTCTAGCCACCTCAAATGAGGCCAAAGACACTCATGCTTGACTTCGTTTCACTTGGTAACCTTGAAGATTCTCTCCATCAGTATACCTTACTTTATCTTCTGCTTCTGTATATAAAGCTTATCAAGAAGTCTGGTTTGGTGGCACTTAGGGGTAAGTGCCTACTCTAGCTGGTACAAATGTTGTTTAGTGTTTATAGTAAAATATCTGCCTAAAGGAGCTACCAATCCAAAAAAAACTTGAGTGTTCAAAAGGATTTGCTCAGACATGGTATCAACTACTTTGAGATGCTCTCTCATGTTTCTCATCTCAACTCCATCAGGTTATGATCACCATTGCTATAAAGAATAAATGGCTGAAGCTTCAGCTTAACTTCAATAATGGATTCTTATATGGATGATCCCAATCAGGATACTGATAGTTCGATATGATGGAACTAATAGGATTTGCTGCTGATGTGGAGAATCAAGTATGCAAGTTGAAGAAGATGATCTATGGACTCAAACAGAGTTTGTATATCTGGTTTGAATATCTATGGCTAAGTTAGGTGGTTATTGGCGTAGAATTCCGCATAGTCATGTAAATCACTTAATATTTGTTTGCCAACAATCCTCAGCCATTGTCTAAGCAAGGGTCTCTAATAGATGCGACATAAATCTAGTTATCGAAACATTTTCTGATATCGATTATGTAAGGCACTGATAATGACAGGAAATGATGAAATCTACTTCTGCCTATTGTAACTATCTTGGTGGCAACATTGTTACTTGAAGGAGCAAGAAAGAGTCTATCACAACAGGATCTAGTGTAGAGGTGCAGTATGGAGCATTGCTTCAAACCACTAGTTAGGTGATGTGGCTGAAAACTCTAATAGAAGACCAAGAAAGAGTATACAGCGACTATGCATTGTGAAAAGCAGCTCTCTTACTATGGTAACGTTTGGAAACGCTTTTTTATAGTAGCTTATTACGTTAAGTGTTTATTGTCTAATAAGCGTTTCCAAACGAGCTCGCTTATCGAGCTTTTCCAAGAAAGCTATTTGTTGCTTTTTAGTTCATTTTAAGCTATTGAGGTAGCTTTTCGAAAAGCTAATGAGTGTTAGCTTTTTAAAAAACTATGAATATTAGTCATAGTTTTTCCAATGATATCCTTAGAAGTTAATTTCAATTACAACATAAACTAAGGCACGACGACGGTGGTAGTAACCGACGATAGTGGTGGCTGTGGTGGCCGACGATGGTGGTGATTGTGGTGGCCATCAGTAGCGACAACGGTGGTAGGGCCGACAGCGACTGCGACGATAGTGACCAACGACGACGATGGTAGTAATGGCCTACGAAGGCGTCGATGGTGGTAGTCAACGACGGTGGTGGTGGTGGTGACTCACAACTCATGGCAATGGTGGTGGTAGGCGGTGATGACTGCAATAGTAGTGGCCTGCGACAATGACGGTGGTGGTGACAAGCGACGACAATAGTGGTCTGATCGATGACAACGGCAGTGATGGTGGCCAGTGACGGCGATGGTGTTGGTGACCGACGACGATAGCGATGGTAGTAGTCAACGATAGCAACGGTGGTAATGACTGATGACCCGTGGTGATGGTGGTGTTGATCGGTGACGACGATAGTGGTAGTAGCCGACGACGAAGGTAATAGTGGTGGCCAGCAACTACAGCGGCGGTAATGACCGACAACGATGGTAGTAGTGATGACCAACGACGACGACGATGTGGTGGCCGACAACGACAACGACAGCTGCAAATGCAGCAGACAAAGGTAGCGATGGTAGTCAACGGCGACGGGCAACGATAATGCAACGACAAGCACGCAGTAGTTGATGGCAATAGCAAGGGCAATATAATCCTTTGATCAACTTATAAGTGCTTATTGGACATACAAATCAAACAAACTTTTCTTTACCTCCATAAAAGTTACAAAAAGTACAACTTAACAAAAAGTCAGCTTTTCTTAATAAGTGTGTAAGAAAAAGTATTTCCAAATGCAACCTATAAGTGGACCAATCACATATTTTGCACTCCTTCACAAGTTTTAAGAACCAAACTATTGGTTTTCTTACTAAATATTTTGAGTATTAAGCACTTCTCTACTTTATATAACAGGTTGGACATGATTGACATACATGCTCCAGTTTGACGGATAATGTTGCCCAAAGAGAAGATGGTTGCCAGTTTTCTAATTCAAGCTAACTAAGAAAATACTATTGTAGCTGATTCTGTTTTAAATAGAAAGTTGTTTTGTAGAAACTAAAATGGTTACAAATGCATGAAATTCAAAAATATTAATTCTACCAGTGCTAATTTCCCATATTTCTATGCAAGCTGCTTTAAAGTGTTGCTAACTGACAAAAACCATTACGACAGATGAATACAATTAATGGATTGTCTACTAAAGGTGTATATAATCATCTAGCAAAAGCTCTTTCTGCTTCCAAGCACAACTAACTCCTGCTCATTA
>JAMKQA010027989.1:0-13724 GCA_024699735.1 Posidonia australis
CGAGTTTCTCGGGCGTACGAGGGTGCCTAACACCTTCCTCGTGCGTAATAGGAATCCTTACCCATTCTCTGGTTAGCAGACATCCAGCCTTCCCATTTGCATCCCAAGCATTCATCCTTTTGTGGTTTTCCTCGTCTTTCCCTTAAAAGACTAGGTGGCGATTCCTTTTTCTTTTCCTTCTTTTATCCTTGCGCCTTCGCCATCATTGGCATGGCTGTGGTCTCCTCCCCACCCCCTTCCCTCCAGGTCGGGCACGAGCACACGGACACGGTCACAACATGAATTTCATTTGCACCTTTGGTTGCTTTGATTTATTATGTGTTTATAAACCTTGCAGGTTTGTGCTGGATTGTTGTCCGGTTTTCAAGAATGCAAATCTGAAAATAATATTACATTACATTTTATTAACTTTGCAGGTTTGATTATGCTTCTTGCATTTTATAAACATTACATTTTATAAACCTTACACTTTACATTAAATCGGGTTAAACCGGTTTTTTAACTGCAAATATAACATGGAGTCAATCTAATTACTGGTTTACTTATTGATCACATCATGATGATGTCAGCACTAGTTGAACTAGAGTGAACCAATGGTTGAACCGGGTTGAACCGAACTTAGTACATTTCCGATTTGTTCTCTAGTTCGATTTCTAAAACCTTGGTTTAAAGTGAAAAATTGCATTCCGAAAGTCAAAACGGCATACCGACATACTAGTTGTTGATGATTGTTTTTATAGCCATTAGACACAAATTTTGGTGGTCCTTTAGCTATAAATAAGACCCCCATGAGCCTTAGCATGACACATATATCAATATACTTGTGATCCAAGAGATTGCACTCGTCCTATATTCTTTTCATTCTCTCCACAAGCTCTGTGTTGTAAGATTGATGAAAAAGTGCTCTGTTGTAACACCCGTAAAATTCATTTTGTAATTATTTACATTTTATGAATTTTATTCCTAGACGGGTGTTACTGTTTCGAGGCCCGTTGTATGGTTTTGTGCTTTGGGCTTGGACCTCATTGGCTGGCTTCTATTTACATGTCCCTGTGCGTGGTTTGGCACTATGCTTTGTGGCACTGTGCTTGTGGGGCCCGAGTGTGGGTTCGTGTGGGGCCCAGGTGTGGGGTTCGCATTCGTGGGTCGTTGGTTGTGGCTAGTGGTTGGGCGGAGTTGTTGGTTGCTCGTGCGGTGTGTTGGTGGCTGAGACGCGTAGGTGAGCACGTTTCTAGCTACTACGGGTGCAGGCTTTATAAGTCGCACCGCACTCCTTGCCACTCATCGCCATCTTCTCCTTCCTTCTTCTTCCTTTCCCCTCCTCCTTGGCGGCGCGTCTCTCCTCTTCCCCACTTTCTTTCCCTTCCTCCCCATTCCTCCTTCTCCACCCCCTTCTCCTTTTCCCTTTCTCCTTCCACCCGACCTCCTCTGTTTCCCCTACATCCTGCGCTGAGAGAGAGGAAGAGATTGAGGGAGCGAAGCAGAGGGCTGCAGTGGCTTGGGTGGAGCGTCCTTGGGGTCGTGGTGAGGTCGTGGTCGCCGGAGTTCGCCGGAGTCGGCCGAGGATCACCGGAGCTCGTTTTGAGGTACGCATCTCCACCTGATGTAAAAGAGAGCATGGAATTGGTTGAAAATGCTAAAATTGCATGGAATCTAGGCAAATTTACTTTCCTAGAAATTATTGTGTATTTATAACGAATTTATTGGCATTTATGATGGTTGGTGCATTTTGTGTCCTTGTGACCCTTCTGCCTTTCCGATTTTATATCTTGATGCATGGTGAATGGATTTTAGTTTTGTTTGTTGGGATTTGGAGTAGACTCAAGGGTCTACGTCTTATGTTTTATGCAAGATTTTTGGTGCATATTTAGGTGTTTATGTTTTTTCACAGAATTCGTGGCATACCGAGCCATTTAGTTATACCGTTTTTCTGTCAGTTTAGGTCCTCTGGTCGAGATCCGGTAGTCTGATTTTGGATGGTCGCTTGAATCAGGAGATTTCGGTCGACTGAACTAGTTTCGGTATACCGAATTTAGCATGAGTGTTGACCGTTGACCTGATTCGGTCGACCGATTCAGATCGGTCTACTGAATCAGGGATTTTCGGCATACCGAACCTGTTTTTGTCATGCCGATTCTGGGCCCAAATGAGTTTATAAAATGTGTTTTCCAAGGGCTTTCTGGATTGTCATGTTTTAGTCCGATTGAGGGGGGATCGTGGGCCATCAGTGGTGGTCTTCTGAGACACCTGAAGCGTCATTTTGCTGAGGTTTTGGAAGAAGTTTTCAAAGATATGAAATGGTTTGGAAAATTGATTTCAAGGAAATAGTTGGCTTGTTTTGGAAAATGTTTTTCTTGGTTTTCTGTGTGCGGGCCGAGACAATAAGGGACTGTGTCGTCAAGACCAGGGAATGTGACGACATTCTCGGGTGGTCGGGCGTGGCTCCCTGGTTGAGGTCGGCTGCCTAGATACCTAAGGTTGAGGGGCGTCGGGTCCTAGAGGTATGAGACTCCTTGACTGTCGTCTCGAGGCTAAGGTTGTGGTCTGTGGGTTGAGGTGTCTTGTGGCATGACGGGGAGGTATGATACTCCTGTTGTCGCTGTGAGCATTGAAACTCAGGTGTTGTCGGGTGTGGAGGTGTGACACTCCCTCTTGAGCACCATGTGTGGAGGACGTCGTGAGGAGGCGTACCCTGTGGTGGCCAGTGTGTGTGGGCACGTGCCCCGTAGCTGGTAGCGTCTAGAGAGACAGGACAACCTTCCTAGGAAGGGGTTGGCTTTGTGAGGGTTCTTCAGGTGGGAGAATCGCGGGACGACACGGCTCCTGCATAGGGTGGCACGTCGTGGCAGTGCAGACGCCGTTGGTTGCTCTTCGGCAGACTGCTTGTGGCCAGAGTTAGGTTGCCCAGCGCTGGTGTGACCATGCCGATGGAACCCTACACGGCTCTCCCCTACCGGGTGAGTGGAAGCGCTCGAGGAGACTTGATATGGTCACGGTGAAGATGGTGAATCCGAACAAGAAGACTAGACTCGAAGACACCAAGGGAAGATAAGAAAGGATAAGGAAAGGAGTCGCCACCTAGTCTTTTAATGGAAAGATGAGGAAAACAAAGAAGCAAACAAGATGTAGAAAAACATGTGTGCTCTGTGCCTAATGGATATGATGCACAAAATGAATGCCGGCCAGAGAAAGGGTAAGGATTCTGGTTACGCATGGGGAAGGGGTTAGGCACCTCCATGCGCCCGAGAAAACTCGGTCTTTCTAGGTTTCCTACTTGTCAATGGTCTATTAAATGTGAGCTTGCTTATTCTGAATGCTCATGCTAATGATAAGTGAAAACATGCCAAATCGAAGAGAAGAAATGAAATAAAGGGAAAAAGTTAATCCGAGGGACAAATGTAGGCATTGAGAATGCCGCTTTACTATATGCCCTTGGGTGATGAGGAAAATCGTGAAAATCGAGAAATTCTCGGAAGGCATCTCGCGAATCAGTGGAAATTGGGATAAATCCAAGAAAATCAAAAAGGAGAAAATAATCCTCATTTCGGGACCATGTCGGCTTTGTTAAGCCTTTTACTGTACGCCCTCAGGCGATGGAAAGCCAAATCAAATCTAAAGATGCTAAAAGCGGAAAGAAACCGGGAGACTGTGAGAAAACCAAGCTCGAAAAGAGATGGAAAAGCGTGTGCAAAGTAAAAAAGAAAAGGCAAGAAAATTTGCATGAAACGATGCGGCAAAATATGCAAAATGCTAGTGAGAGTGTAAAAATGTGAATTCCAGGGGCCTTTGTGCAAAAACTCAAATTTTGAATAAAAACTGAAATTCTGAAGTCCAAATCATCAAAAATACATAGGAAAACACATTCTATGCAATTATGAAGAAATCTAGGGTCAAATGTGCAAATATGTGCATTTATGGCCAAATTGGTGTTTCCTAGGGGTTAGAATGCAATTCTGCCACTAAAACATGCATTTAAAGCAATTCAGTGGAAATTCAGGATAAAATATGCAAGAAAACGGATCCATGAAAGTTTTAGGGGCAAAACAGTAAATTTACCTTAGAAAACAAGCATTCAATGTGAAATCTATAAAGTGTGGGGGCTAAAATGCAATTTACCTAGAAAAACAATGTATTCAGAAGATTTCAGAGAATTTCATAGGCTAAAATGCAAATTAACAAAGAAAATATGCATTTTGGAGAGTTTCAGTAAAGTTCAAGGATTAAAATGCAATTTACCCAAAGAAATATGCATTCTAGAGAGTTTCAGTAAAGTTTAGGGTCTTTTATGCAAAAACATTGGATTAAAATGCATAGAAAGAAACTCTAGGGTTTTTATTAAACTTTTAAACCTGGAGAACGTTATTTTGAATACTTAGGGGGCATAATGCAATATTTTCAGTTAAAGCTTTATTGAAACGAATTAAGAAAAATGAGCAAGGACCTAAGTGTAAGAAATGGACTTATTTGTAATAAAAAAAGGATCTAAATGTAATAGATGAAAAGTTACAGAAATTTATTTAACGGAAAAAGGTTTTTTAATTATTTTTTTTAAAGTAAAGGGATCGACGGCCGCCGGCGACGGACTCCACCATCGACGACCGCCGGGGATGCTCCACCGGAGCATCCCAAAGCCTGATCTAAGATCAAAGGACACAGTGAGCAAGAGGGGAGGAGAAGAAAAAGATCTGGAGGTCTGGATCTAATCCCCGACGGTTGGAACTCTCATCCCATCCCCCTCGCCGTCGAGATTGCTCCAGCGACGGTGTTAGGAACAAGCAAGCTCTGGAGACCACAATGCGGCAATTCGAGGCTCCTGGAAGGTCGACGACACGGAGAGGAAGACTTCCCACTGATCCAGAGGGTGTTGCGATGCACGGGACTCCCAGTCGAGCTCCGACCACATGTCATCTTCTCCGACGACGGTAACAACTTCTGGCGGTGTCTGGGGGGCACTGGGAGAGCGGGATGTCACTTCTAGTGGCTCCGGTGTGTTGGAGGCTTGCCGTGGAGTATTTCTGGACGATCGATGTGGCGCGGCGGGGCTGGGGACGCACGATCAGTCGCTGTGTTCAGCCATCTTCTCCAGCGACGGCGAACGTCGCGACTCCAGCGACAAGCTTCTAGAAGCTCCGCGAGGTAGTGAAACGACGCGCAGAGGGTCGGAATAGCTTGAAGGAGACTAGGGGAGGAAGACCTAGGGTTCTAGGACCAGGGACAGGCCCTGGACCAGCACCCCCACCTATATCGCTGGAAAACGGCGACGACGAGGTTCGGGGAGCGATTCTGACCAGAGGAGGCCTCTGGCTTGATTGGAAATGATCCAGGAAGATAGGGGGTGACCTAGGAGCGCATTTCTAACAATAATTGAGGTCAGGGATGAGCGTACCTGGTTTGGCAGTGGAATGGATGGTCGAAGCTCACCGGAGGCCGCCGAAGCTCGCCGGAGATGGCTGAGAACTCAGGTTTCTCACCTCCACGAGCTTCCTCTCTCTTCCAGGAATTCTCTGGTAGCTCAGGTTGGGAGTGGAAAGGCTTGGAGAGCTCACCTCTCTCCACTCTTGCAAAAAAAACTAAAAGCTCCAAATGTCTCCTCCTCCCTTCTCCTTACATAAGGGGGGTATTTATAGGCCTAGTTGGTTGTTAGGGCTGGAGTGGAAGGTGGTTGGGTTAGTTAGGAAGTGGTTTGTTCGTTGGAGATTAGTTAAGAAGTGGTTAGTTTGTTGGAGATTAGTTAAGAAATGGTTATGTTTGTTAGAATTAGTAAAGAAGTGGTTATGTTTGTTGGAGATTAGTTAAGAAGTGGCTATGTTTGTTAGAATTAGTTAAGAAGCGGTTATGTTTGTTAGAATTAGTTACATGATGTTTGACTTTAGCGTTTGGGTTTGACTTAGGATTTGACCTAGGTTTAGGGTTTATCCTAGGTTTAGGGTTTGGATTAGGGTTTAACCTAAGTTTAGGACTTGGATTAAGGTTTAACCTAGATTTAGGGTTTGGATTAGGGTTTAGTTTTGTATTTAGGTTAGTTAGGGTTTTGTAGTTAGGTTTTGCATTGGTGGTTGTCGGAGTGAGGTGTGGTTATTGGGTTTGACCTATACATATTGGGGTGTCTACAGCCGGGCTTCCCGATTCACTGTGTGTGGTTTTGGCCATTGAGGGCCGTTGCTTATAGCTTTGGGCAAGTAGTGCCTCGGTTGTGATTTTGACCGATGTGGGCCTGGTTTATGAGGTTTTGAAGAAAAATGGTTTGCGAAATGAATTTAAAAAGGAAAATTGATTATAGTTTTGTTTTCCGTGGTTTTCGTGGGGTGCGTACTGGGTGACTTTAGTCACTCATGCGTTTTCCTTGTGGTTTTGGTTTGCAAGTGCAGACATGCAATTGATTTAGCGTAGTACATATAGATGAGAGTCCCCTAGCCGCATACACAGGTTCCTAGTAGTTAGATATTTACTGTTTAGCTTTAATTTTTTAGTAATTTAATTTGTTTAAATTATTATGGGAAATTTGGAGCGTGACATCTGTGAAAAGGGAATACTTCATCATTTGTAAAGCTACAAGGAAAGGCGCTCTAGCTTCACTTGGTACGAGAAGTGGAAGTAGCGGGATTTGAGTTGGTAGGGCCACCAACACAAGTAAGTATTTATTTTTAAGCATACGGGAAAAATCTCAAGAGGGCTCTTGAAGAGTAGACTAGGCCGGGGTTGTTCGTCGAACCACTATAAATCATCTGTGTTTTCGATTTCTCTCATCCCCTTCTTTGCATGTGATTAGTATAATTTCCAAATATTTATCATCTAGCTGTTGTTTGCCTTGTTTGTTGTAGAAAATTTGAATCATATTATCTTGTTTAATTAGATCATAATTAAAATTGAATAAGTGTCAATTAAAATTAAAGATTCTCTATTCACCCCCTTTAGAGAAGCCACTCGATCCAATAATTGGTATCAAAGCGAGGTTTTCTAGAGCTAGATTAATTATCTACTAGAATTTAAGATTTCTTCATCTTTTAACAATAACATTATAGAGGATCAAAGCATAAATAGGCCACTATTTTTTGATGGGATGAATTATGGGTACAAAAAGTGCAAAATGATAATATATCTAAAATCCATAAATTTTGAGTTATGGGATGTAGTGATAAATGGCTTTACCTTGAGTTCTACTTCTTATAGAGCATGGAGTAATGAAGAGAAAACAATAGCTCAATTAGATGCACAAGGCTTAAATATCTTATTTTGTGCTGTTAGTAAAGATTAATTTAATAGGATTTCTAACTGTAAAAGTTTACACGAAGCTTGACATGTTTTGGAGGTCACACATGAAGGTACTAACCAAATTAAGGAAACTAATGAATAAATATGCTTGTTTTTAAGTTTGAGTTATTTAAAATAAAAAATAATGAATCTATAAGTGAAATGTTTATTAGGTTTGATGAAATAACTAATATCTTACAATCTCTTGGCAAGGATTATTCTCAAAGTGAATTGATGAAAAAAGTTCTAGAATGGGAAAAGAAGACTACCGCCATAGAAGAGGCTAAGGATCTATCAACATATTCCCTAGAAGATTTAATAGGAAATTTAACTTCTTATGAGGTCCAACTAAAAGAAAAAGAAAAAGAGGAAACTGAAACTTCTAAGAAGAAGAATATAGCCTTAAAAGTAACTTCAGATATAGAAGAATCCGAAGATGAAGATAAAGACATTGCATTAGTAACAAGAAAATTCAAGAAACTTATCAAGAGAGGAAAATTTCAGAAGAAATCGAATAAGAATTAAGATAAAAAGGAAAAAGATGATCTACTACTATGCTTTAAATGTAACAAACCAGGACACCTTAAAAGAGATTGTCCTCTTCTTAAAATAAAAATTAATAAACAGAAAGATAGGCCAATTAAGAAGAAAGTTCTCCAAGTCACATGAAATGAGAGTGACTCATCCTTTGATGAGGATTCTTTCTCCGATAATGAAAAAGCCAACATGTGCTTCATGGCACAAGATAGTAAAATTGGTTCTCCCCTTAACATAGAGGATATCAATATGAAGGAACTCTTGGAGGCCTTTAATGATTTATATGAAAAGTATAAAATTCTAAAATCAAAGAATAAAAGTCAAAATCAAAACATTGAAAGGCTAATCAATGAGAATGAAAAAATAATTAATGAAGGAGAAACATTATTTAATGAAAATGATGAATTAAATCATAAAAATATTGAACTTAAGCAAGAAATTGACTATATGAAATATAAAATAAAAAATCTAGAAAAAGACATTACTATTCTAAAAACTAAGAGTAATGACCTACTTAACATTGTAACTAAATTCACAAAAGGAATGGAAAACCTAGATAAGATTCTCTCAAGTCAACAGTATTCACTAAACAAACATGGAATTGGATATTCAAGATTTAATGACACACCTTATGAAAATGGATTTATTAGGGCAACCACTAATAAAAAATACATATTTGTTGTAAAAAGACATTTAAAGTGGGATGATAGAAATCAAACTAGAGTAAATGGAATAAAAAGAAAGACAAATATGATGTGGGTACCTAAGACCTTGCTTGCATCCTATGACGCAGGGAAATCATGAACTCCAAGTAGATCTTAGACAGTGGATGCTCCAACCATATGACTGGAGATTATAGCCTCCTCTGTTCATTGAACACCAAAGAAGATACAGTCGTCACATTTGGTGACAATGCAAAAGAAAGGATAGTGGGAATAGGAAATGTAGGTAACTTACAGAATCCTTCTATTGAAATGTTTTACTAGTAGATGGTCTTAAACTTAACTTGATTAGCATTAGTCAATTATGTGATATAGGTTATAAAGTAATGTTTGATAAAAATGAATGTACTATAATAGATTCTAATACAAATGAGACCATATTTATTAGGAAAAGAAAAAACAATGTCTATAAAATAAAAATCTTATACGAACCTAATAAAACTCTATCTTGCCTTGTTTCATTAAATGATGTACATTGGTTATGGCATAGAAGGCTTGGCTATACAAGTATGGGATAACTATCAAAATTGTCCAAAGGTGATCTTGTGATTGGTTTACCAAAAATTGATTTCAAAAAAGATAAATTATGTGATGCATGTCAATTTAGAAAACAAATTAAATCCTCTTTCAAAATAAAAGACATGGTCTCTATTACCAAATCTTTAGAACTAATTCATATGGATTTGTTTGGGCCTAGTAGAACATTGAGTCTAAGTGGGAAAAGATATGTTTTTGTCATTATTGATGATTTTTCACGTTTTACTTGAGTTATTTTCTTAGCAAACAAAAATGATGTTTTCTCATAATTTCAAAAGTTTTACAAAAGAGTACAAAATGAAAAGGATTTAAAAATCATTAAAATAAGAAGTGCTCATGGGGGGATTTTGAAAATAATGAATTTGAGAATTTTGTGAAACAAATGGTTTTGAACGTAATTTTTCTTCTCCAAGAACCCCTCAACAAAATGGGATTGTTGAAAAGAAAAATAGAACCCTTCAAGAAATGGTCAGGACCATGCTTTATGAAAGAAATTTGCTAAAGCACTTTTGAGCTGAAGCCATAAACACTTCTTGTTTTATTTTGAATCGAGTTTTAATTCGACCGATTTTAAACAAAACTCCATTTGAGCTTTGGTTTTGCAAGACCCTTAGAATTTCTTATTTTAAAGTTTTTAGGTGTAAGTGCTTTATTTTAAACACCAAAGACAATTTAGATAAATTTGATCTCAAAGCTAATGAAGGAATATTCCTTAGATATTCCTCTAGAAACAAGACCTATAGAATATATAATAAAATAACACTTACAATGGAAGAGTCAATGCATGTAAATTTTGAAGAAAATAATGAAATTAAAATAATAAATATAGATAATGAAGATGAACAAGAAATAAATGAAAACATATCGACTAATCAAAATAAGGAAGAAAATCTTAATAATAAACTAGCAAATAACAAGGATTAGCAATACGTGTCCAGTCACCCCCAAGGAATTCATTATTAGTGAGGTCTCCAAAGGGGTTCAAACATGATCCAATCTTAATCATGGTTGTGCAACTTATGCCTTTGTATTATCTATTAAATCAAAAAATGTTGATGAAGCTTGTAGTGATGAATTTTGAATTAATGCAATGCATGAGGAATTAAATCAATTTGAAAGAAATAATGTATGGAAATTAATTCCAAAACTAGAAAATCATCAAATAATAGGAACTAAGTGGGTATTTAGAAATAAATTAGATGAATTGAGAAATGTAATTAGAAATAAGGCAAAGATTAGTTGTTGAAGGATACAATCAGGAAGAGGGTATAGACTTTGATGAAACATATGGATGCTCTTGTAGATAGACTAGAATCAATTAGGATGCTCTTAGCCTATGCTAGCCATGTAGGATTTAACTTATTTCAAATGGATATCAAAAGTGTCTTCTTAAATGGATTTGTAGAAGAAGAAGTTTATGTCAAGCAACTTCCGAGATTTGAAAATGAGGCATATCCGAATCAAGTATATAGGTTGAATAAGGCACTATATGGATTAAAACAAGCACCAAGGGCTTGATACGAAAAATTGAGAAAATTCTTGATTGATAATAATTTTACAATTAGTGCTATAGATACAACTTTATTCACAAAGAAAGTAGAAATAGATTTCTTAATAGTCCAGATTTATGTAAATGATATTATTTTTGGATCCACAAATGAAAAATTATGTAATAAATTTTCAACTATCAAGCAAAAAGAATTTGAGATGAGCATGATGAGAGAATTATCATTCTTTTTTTGGACTTCAAATAAAACACTCTAGAGAAGGAATATTCATAAATCAAGAAAAATATACCAGTGAATTATTAAAGAAATTTGGGATGGAAAATAGGTAAAAATCCTATGAGTACATCCACAAGATTGAAAAAAGATGAATATGGACAAAAAGTGGATCAAAACATGTATAGGAGTATGATAGGATCTTTGTTGTACTTAACTGCTAGTAGACCAGACATTATGTTTAGTGTATGTCATGTATCGGATTTCAAGCCTCTCCAATGGAATCACACTTAACCACAGTTAAGAGAATTGTAAGATATTTACGATGATCTATAGGGTATGGGTTATTCTATCCTAGCAAATCTAGCTTAGACCAGCAAGGTAGAGTGATGCGGATTATGCTGGGTGTAGGACCGATTGAAAGAGCACCAGTGGAACATATCAATTTTTGGGACATTCCTTGGTCTCTTGGTTTAGTAAGAAACAAAATAGTGTAGTATTTTCAACAACCGAGGCTGAATACCTTGCAGCCGGATGTTGTATACAAATTCTTTGGATGAAACAAACATTTAAAGATTTTGGTTTAACCTTACCTACAACTTCAATAAATTGTGATAATACAAGTGTCTTTAATTTATCTAAAAATCCAGTACATTATTCAAGAACTAAACATATTGAAATAAGGCATCATTTTCTAAGAGATAATGTTCTTAAAAATAATATAAAATTAGAATTTATTTCAACAAAAGAATAATTAGCGGATATCTTTACAAAACCCTAGGATAAACAACAATTCATTAACATTAGAAAGGAATTAGGAATATGTAAAATTTCAGATATAATATAAAAATACCTCTCTAAACAATTTCGGAATACCAAGTTGATCTGCCAAAAATTACTGAATCAACATATCAAAATTGAGCGATATACCGATTTTATGACAGATTTACTTGTACTGATCATTTCAGAATACTGAAAAGTTTTGGTATACCGAATCCCTTGAATTACGAATTTTTTGGTATACCAATGCATGTACCCAAAGCAGTTTCGAAAAACCCTATAACGGGTTTCGGCATACCGATTTAATTTTCGGTATACCAAATTACCCGCGTGACTCTTTTTAAACCTAAAACTTTGATTTTATTTTCTCCCACGTTCAACTTTCGGCCGACCGCTCTCTCCACCAAAAGCCTTCCTCTGTGTCTCCAGCCCTTATCCTTGACCTTGCTGTCACTTCCTTCGCACACTGGTCCTTCTCTCTCTTCCCTAGTCCCTTTCCCCCTCTCCTTCGGCAATGACATCCAAGAAAATGCTCGCCTCACGAGGAAAGAGAAAGCAAGCTGAGGATACTCCGGAAGCCTCCGACAGCAAATCCCACCAACGATACTGCTTCATTGACAACGAAACTGTGCAAGCACATCGTGAGAGGTTTGCTAATCGAGAGGTACTCATGGGAAGACGTATACTTTTCAATGAACTCGATTCCATTAGGCCCTTGTTTGATTTTCAAAACTTAATCCCATTTTTAAGTTCTATAGGTGATAGATCATATTATCCTGATCTTGTCTCCCAATTTTATGCAAATATGAACTTTTCCCATGCCCTAGCTCACTCCTATATTTGTGGGAATATCATTGACTTTGATGATGTTCTACTAGGTTAATTATTCAAAATTCCATCTTCTGGGACCGACATTACCTTATCCATTTATGAATTAGATTGGTCTTATTCTGAAATTAACAAAGTCATATCTCTAGACCCTAGAAGTACCTTTAAACCTAGTAAAATTAAACAACTTACCAAACAATCCCGCCCTATCGATTATATTGTGACCACAAACTTAGTCCAAAAGAAAGGTAACCAAGACAAACTTAGCGAGCTCACTTGCAAAGCAGTCTATGCCATTACTAAGAAAATTACTATAAATTGAGGTCAAGTTATTTTCCATTGCATGACCTATGTCAAAACAAAACTCTTTTTTGGTCCCATTTTAACCTACCATTTTGAAAATTATGATATTCCCTTAGATGTTGAGCCGAGTCTTCCTACTAAAACAAAACCTCTACGAACCCAAGCTATGACCAAAATGGAATAATTCATTGAGCATCATAACAAAATTAGAAATCTTCCCGAGGGTTCCTCATTTGCAAACCTACGAACTCAAGCGAGAGAAGAAAAAGATGACAACTCTGAGGAAGATGAGGAAAAAGAATCAAGTATATCCAAGAAATTGGATTCACTTCAAAAACAAATGTTGGAAATGCATCTTCAACAAAAACAAATGATGTATATACAGTTACAACAACAAAAGTTGATCACTGACTTGATGCTTCAACAACAACAACAACATCAAGAATATAAGGAGAATATAAAAAAACTCACCAATTGTAACGCCCCGATCCTGGGCACGCTACCAAATCACAGTATCCCAAGCATAATTACACTAATTACAGAAACAAATATAATTGTAACCAAGGCTCACCTTCAGGATCACAATGTGCGCCTAGAAGCTCCAATTCCTGCACCGAAACCTGGCTGCACGTGGTTTGCACCTGAAAACCAAATAGCACGCATGAGTGACATCTAAGTCACCCAGTACGCACCCCAAAACACACAACCACAAACAAAACTCGGCAAAACCTAAAGAAACTCGTTTCTTATCATTTTGTAAAAAACTTGGTTTTCTCCATTGAAAATCATCCTTTCTTTTATTAAACAATCACTTGGGAATTCAATCCCAAAACCATATTCTTTTTCAAAAGCCATATCTCTTTTCTTTTCTCAAACATTTGGAAATTTATTCCAAAACCACTTTTTCTTACAAAACATTCCTTTCAAAAACCTTTTGGAATTCATTTTTTTTCCAAAACAATTCCATTTTCAATATTAGGGATTTCTTCCCAAAACACACTTTTCAAATACACATTTTGACCAGATCCAGCCTAAAACACAATGC
>JAMKQA010027991.1:0-10912 GCA_024699735.1 Posidonia australis
GAATTTTTCTCATAAAACAAATTACAATAGCTTTCCATGAGGCATCCTGCCTACACATCATGTGTACGAGACTCTCTCATAATCCTTGTCAGAAACGATTGAAGAGGATTAAGACATTGAGACTCTTTGGATAATGTAGAATGAAGAGGCTAAAGTGAGTGATTAGATTTGATATTACGGCAAAGATAGATACCTTTGTCAGTAAAACTTGATGCCACATTGGTTACCAATAGAATTTGAATTTTTCTCATAAAACAAATTACAATAGCTTTCCATGAGGCATCCTGCCTACACATCATGTGTACGAGACTCTCTCATAATCCTTGTCAGAAACGATTGAAGAGGATTAAGACATTGAGACTCTTTGGATAATGTAGAATGAAGAGGCTAAAGTGAGTGATTAGATTTGATATTACGGCAAAGATAGATACCTTTGTCAGTAAAACTTGATGCCACATTGGTTACCAATAGAATTTGAATTTTTCTCATAAAACAAATTACAATAGCTTTCCATGAGGCATCCTGCCTACACATCATGTGTACGAGACTCTCTCATAATCCTTGTCAGAAACGAGGAGAAATATGTCAACCTGATGGCACCAAGCGCCACCCAGCTTCCATTTGTGGGCACAGTTTCGCTTGGATGTGAAAGATCGAATTGGCAAAATGTATAGATACATAACTGTTTGAATGAATAGTGTCACGGTGTTACCACTGGCTGCACACTTACCGCTATTGGAGACGAAATTCCACTTGCAGTTGAATGCCAGCAAAACTGACACTGTTAACCTGCATTTAATTAGCAATTGCACCTAAGAGAATTCTTTTAAGGTGAAGGTGGAACGACAATTTCACTTTCTCGGCCCGATGATTGTGATTTATCCGAGGCCTGTGCAAGAGCCTGCAGCATAATCACAACTTCCTTGGTATCATTTAAGTAGTATCTGGCCTTGCTGGGCTTCTGCCCAACTGTGCATGCAAACACTAATGTGTTGGAGGAGACCAAATCCCTTGTCATTGCTCCGATGCCTTGAAACATATCCTCGTCAGATCTATCATCACCAATGCACAATACAAAGTCAGCTTGTTTCCTCTTCGCGGCCATTCTGGATAGGATTTTCTCCGCAACTAAACCTTTGCTGACTGCCTAAGAATCACAAGAAACACAAGGAGACATTTACTATCATGGTTCACGGAGAGTTCCAATATGTACATGCAGCTAAAACAAGTATTGTTGCATCAGAAAGACAAATATATCATCCCAAGTGTAACAATGCAAAAAGTGCAGCGATTCTGCGCTATGTGGTAGGTGCCTAAAGCAGGCCATTCACAGTCTTTCTTTACCCAGGAGTATGAACAGGACACCTGGATGAGTGCAAGAGTGTGAATGGTGGGAGGTACCATATTTCCGTAGTTTGTCTAGAAAATCAATCCAAACTAAGAGTTTGTTTAGTAGAGTTTGAATTTTTGAATTTAAGTGTAGAAGTTAACTTCTGACTAAAAACTATCATACCTTAGCTTCTAAAAATGTAAAGGAATCACTATTCTAAAAACTACATACTTTTGAGAAACTAGTGGTATTTAGTAAAATTATTGGACCATTGTAGATTTTGAGGAGAAACAATATACTTAAAAGTTGTCCAATAACTCTACCAAACAGATTCTTAATATAAATCAATGAAGTAAGCTACCATGATAATATTTGGTTTCAATTTCCGTTCCAGAATTTCTTTTGGACTATGTACAACAAATTTCCATAAAATCAAATTCAGTGAGACTGGACATGGATGACTCAACACTTTGTTCAGAAGAACCTGGAATAAATTAAGCTCCGATTTCGGATATAACCGCTAGCTAGACAGTTTGCCTGATTTATTTTCAGCTTTCTAAGCTTTAGCAGATACAGTGGATATCTACAAGTAGACCATATGGTTTGATCAAGTTCTATCAAATGAGAATACATGATATTCATTAGTTGCTGATCATATGTAATGAACAAAAGCCTAGAATATGGCATTTTTTGAGTAGATTGGACCTGAAAAACCAACCCGTAGGAATGTAGTTCCAAAAAAATGAAAAAGATAACTGCTAATGCTAGGCATTCCTAGCTTGAGAAGTTAATGCCTCGCAAATAGAAAATTTAAAATCTGATATCGTAATTAAAATAAGAACTATTATATGGGCATGTGACAAAATTGTAGAGAAAGAGGAACCCCTTAGTTGAATCTGAATGAAAGAAGAATGTACCTGAGGTTTAACTTCGACAATGAACTGGCCTTTCTTCACTTCCACTGGTTCGTTTGCTAGGACACTTTCCAAGTGATCTAACATCTCCTTTGCTTGGGCTGATCCGAAGCCTGGATCTGCATCCTGATAACGCCACACTAAAGCACTCTCTTTGACCTCAATAGATGAGCCATCCGTAGCTTCTGTATAGAGTTTCATCACTGGTTGTGCCATCTGCCTCCACCCGAAGTCTGTGTTTGGGGCGCACGTTTGCCATTCTTCTTTGGAAGACCACCTATGTACGTTACAAATTGTAAGAGCACAATACCCTCAAGTATGTTTCCAAAAAAAAAAAAAAAACCCTCAAGTACTATAACTTAAAAACAATATTTATGTTTTGTTTCTGTCCTCTGTCAGATCAGAAGAAAAGAATTGAGTGCATGAAGTGATAAGATGGAAACATTGAATATCCTACAACATTAGACAACTATAGCAAGCGATAGCTTGAATGTTTCAAATAGGAAACACAGTTATGTTTTATGTCTGGTTCTCAGTCAGAATATGACACCAAAAAAAAAAAAAACAGAAAAATGAAAATCAGAAGAGATAATTGGAATGTACAAAGCACCAACATAGAAATAACAAAATCCTGAAGCTTGATAACAATAAGTATTCTGTTTTCTATTTTGATAATTTTGAATGTTTTTCTTTTTTCCAATGCTAATAGTGAATAGGATTTAGAACAATTAAACTAACATTCAGCCAAACTCAAACAATTCCCCAAGAAAAGTAGATCTTTACATCTCTGTCTCCAGTTAATTATGCCAAGGAATTTGATAGTCAGTAATGATGATAGTGTACCTCATTAAGTAGCCATGTTCTGCCGCAATCCCCAGGTCCTCACATGGTGAAAACCACTTGCTTAAGCTGTCCCTTCCTCTGCCACTCACAATGAAGACCATGTTCTTCTTGTCCTTGCTGAGGGAGTTCATAATCGAGATGACTTCGTCACTTGGTGCCTTGTTGATGGAGGTATGCGGCATCACCGTTCCGTCGTAGTCCAGCAACACGGCCCTGCTCTCCGCCCTCTCATACGCAGAGACGATCTCGTCCACGTTGAGCTTCCTGAAGCTGGGATCAAGGGCTACGACTCTGAAGCCAAAACCCAATCCAATTCCCCAGCACCTCCTCTTGAAATGGTCTCTACAGGTCCGCTCCATGTCCTGCATGAAGCTCCTGGACCAATAGGCGACGTCGTGCGTGCTGACATATCTGTAGTGCTTCTCGTGCCGGAGCTGCTTCTCCGCATCCTTCATTGAGATGGCATCGTTCAGCGCCTCTGCGGTCGACTCGATGTTCCATGGATTGATCCGTATGGCGCCACTAAGGGAAGGGGAGCATCCGATGAACTCCGAGACAACCAGCATACTCTTCTTTGGGCCATCGGCATCGGAATTCACCTCAGACCCATCAATTCCCTGCCTGCACACAATGTACTCGTAAGGCGTAAGGTTCATCCCGTCCCTCACTGCTGTGACGATGACACACTCGGCAATCGTGTAGTAGGCGATCCTCTCTTCGATCGACACAACACGATCGATGTACACAACCGGCTTGTAGTCATCCCGGCCAAACCGTTCGTTGATCCTCTTGCAGCTCTCTTCTATCTCATTCTGCATCCCGTCAAGGTCCCCTGCCCGGCCCCTCGCCGGATTTGCAATCTGCACCAGAACAGCCCTCCCCTGCCAGCTCGGCCGCAGCTTCAGCATCTGCTCGAAAGCCAACAGCTTCAGATTGATCCCCTTGAAGATATCCATGTCGTCCACACCAAGAAGCACCGTCTTCCCCCGGAACCGCTGCCTCAACTCCGCAACCCTCCACTCCTTATCCGCAAGCCGGAGCACGTTCTCCAGCTGCCCCATGTGGACGCCGACCGGCATGATCTTGATCCCGACCGTCCGCCCGAAGTACTCGACCCCGATGTACCCTCTCTTCGACTCGTACTCGAGCCCCAGCATTCTGCTGCAGCACGAGAGGAAGTGCCGCGCATAATCGAACGTGTGGAAGCCGACCAGATCCGAATTGAGCAGCGCCTTGAGGATCTCTTCTCTGACGGGAAGTGTCCGGTATATCTCCGACGACGGGAACGGGCTGTGAAGGAAGAACCCCATCCTCAGCCGGTTGAACCTCCGCCGGAGGAACGTGGGCAGCACCATGAGATGGTAGTCATGGATCCAGACGAAGTCGTCCTCCGGGTTGATGACCTCGATCACCTTCTGGAAGAAGATCTTGTTGGCGGCGACGTACGCCTCCCACAGCGCCCGGTCGAACCGGCGCCGGCCGTTGTCGGGGGTGAATGGCAGCATGTAGTGGAAGAGCGGCCAAATCTGCTGCTTGCAGAAGCCATGGTAGAACCTGTCGAACACGTCGGGAGGTAGGAAGGCGGGGACGCACTTGAACCTCTCGAGCAACGCCTGGGACACCTCCTCTTGCTCCGACGGGTCGACGTCCACGTGGAGGATGCCAACGTAGAGGACGTCCATCTCGTCGGGGAGGCCGTCCTTGAGCTGGAGGAGGAGGGACTCGTCGTCCCAGGAGAACGACCATCCGTGCCCGTCCGGCCGGCGCTTGGCCCGGATGGGGAGTTGGTTGCCTACGATAATGATCCGGTCCTGGAACACCGATGACGGCACGTCGGAGGCCACGCTGTTGGCCTGCTCCTCGTCCAGCTCGGAGACTATTCCCGGCACCGTCGTGACGCGGTGCAGCCGCCGCGTGCCCAGCCCGTTACAGCCCACCGGCGAAGGGAAGTTGCCGGTGGCGAGATCGAGCAGGTTAGTGTACGACCTCGACATCATCTCTGCTGGTTTGGTTCTCCTTTTGATCGGTTAACTCTTCCTTTCTATCCCCTCTTCTTCCTCAGGTTTTGATCAGATGACCAAATGCTACAAAAACAAAATCTGATCCTGAAATCGGAAGGATTCGGAGGAAACAACAAACATCCACGTTGACGAACAACAACACCAGCAAGAAGGAGGAGACAACGTACAACAAGAGCAGAACACCGATCGAGATCGGGGAGGTAGGGAGGAGATTCTCGGAATGATGGAAGAAAGTGGCGAGGAGAGGTGTATAAGATGAAGGATGAGGTGGAGGAACAGGATAAGGTTTTCGGGACGGTGGAGGAGACAAGTCATGGGTGGACATTCCGATGTACGTGTTGGAGAGGTGGATGTGTCCATGTTGGGTGGTAGGAATGGATCGGACGGGTCGGGAGAGGGGAGGGTCACTGGTCAGGAGAGCGGATATGGCCCACGTTCTTTACATGTATTGGCGTCTTGGCGGTACGCTTTTCAGTGGCGGCCATGCGCTTTTTCCACCTTTTTCTTTATTTTATTTTAGGAAGGTGCGGGGTAGTGTTACGCGGTCAATATCATACTGCGTGGGGGGGAGGTGTACATGGGTATGGGTTCATTTGGAAATTGAATTAATTCGAACAACAACGTGGGTGGAGTTGGATTGGGTTGGATTTTTTTAATTATGGATTAGATTTGTATCAGAAAATTCTAAATTCGAATTTTGTGAGTTGGATATGGATTTCAGACATGGATTACCTAATACGATACTGAAAATATATATATATATATATATATAATAGTAATTATTTATATTTATAAATACATATTATATATATAATTTTTAATTTATAAAAATATAAAACATTAATCACAACTTCTTTTTTCACTCCTCATGCTTGACATTTGTATATATTTCATAGACAATATGAGTAGAATTACTTCTGTTTGTTAAGCAACTATACTTTTATTAGTTATTTTTGGATCAATAAATCATGAATTATCTTCTAATTTTTGCAGTCTTCTGATCCTTTAGTTAAGTTAGCACCATTCACTTGTACTTTTGGAGAAAATTATTACTAGATGGCTAACCAACACTAATGTATCGTATGTCAATTTTTTTGACTTTTAATAATGAAAGAATTTATTATCAATTTTTTTTTGTAATTAATAATAGATGAGTTTATATTCTTTTTTGTATAAAATTCAAGTACTATAAAATCCGAGAATCGACTCGACCCAACTCGAAGTTTGTGGGTTGAGTCTAGATTAGGTATAGGTTCAAAATTATCCAATCCAAACAATATAAATTGAGATGTGGATTCAATCCTAACCCGACCCATATACACCCTTAATAGTGCGGAAGAGTTGATTACGTGAGCGGTGGGATTAGGTGTACCGTCTACGGGGAAGGTCCGGTTGGGAAGCTGGACAAAAGTTGACACGATGGAGTTGGTTGCTGGCACGGTGTTGGATTTTATTTTAATGAATTCAGACTTTTGTTTCTTGGTGAATGGTTGACAGACGTGCTTTGACCACTTTTATTTTTTAAAAATAGTTTTATTTAAATTATTGCTGCAAATGGAATTTCATTCAATTGGATTCGATACTGATTTGAATCCATTTGGATGCATATTCATTTGTCGACCGTTTTAAAATCATACGTTTTCTTTTGCATTGGTGTAATGACCTTCAATGCTTATACAATAAAAACGTATGCAAATGCCTTTTAAAAACGTTTTAAAGTCATACGTTTTTCATTCAATTGTTTCAATGCTTTTAATCATACGTTTTCTAAAATCTCTCTCTCTCTCTTTTTTTGTCCTCGCATATTTTATGCATGGGTTTTGTTGTTATGCTATTTTTCTAAATTTTCAATAATAATGTTGTGATAATTTCCCCTTGTATCACATTTTTTATTCTTTACTATTGTTGTTTATCCAACACACAAGAAGGAAGTGCTTTACTACACTAAAGGCGCATGAGCAGTAGTGATCGTGGTGGTGCTTCAGGATTCCAATGTATTACATCTAATATTAGAATGAGCTTGCCAACGGACCACTATTGTCCCATTCTTGAGTGAGCTGGAGCACAACCATCGTTATCTAATTCACTTTTCAATATCGAATAATAGATTTAAAAGAATAATTAATAAAGTAATTTACACACTATTAGCTACTTTTGGCTTTACTTTCCATCCTCATAATATGGGCATGCAAGCGCCTAACCAAGAGTTTTTCATGTTGGTCGAAGCACTAAAAGAAAAGAATTAGGAAACACAACAACATTGGACCACGAGACCCAAGAGGGAGAAAGATGGTGTACAGGATACAAGATCCTCATAGTAGGCTGGACCAATATCCAACTAAGAGGAAAACTATTGGGTAAAGATTCAATTAGGTAAAGAAACATCAGAATCACAACACTCTAACCTTGAAAAACCCTAGTTTTCTCCCCCACTCCTTGTGGGGTGACCTCACCAACTAGATCTAGTTGTGCTCTCTTCCCTTAGAGAGTAGGGCTGTCGTCATAGTTTCTAACAAGGTAAGTTGTTTTTATGAGTTTGAAATGGGGAAATCCATTCTCTTTTGGCTTTAGCGCCACAAAGCTTGGGCAAGATCTCGAGGAGACATGGTGTTTGTGCAACCACCTCTCTAGAAGGTAAATCCTTCTTTCTTATCTAGCCCTATATTTTCTTCTCTTTTTGGGCCTCCTTTTTCTCCTCCTCCTTTCCTTCTTCTGAGAAAGGCACGACTCTTTCTTCCAATGGAGTTCAACCCTCTAGAGAGGTCCTCGGTTCATATTCCTCCTCTATGACCAAGGATAGTGGTCGATCTACTAATATGGATCTTAATTTCAAAGAAAGCCACACTCCTCTCCCTTGTCCCCTTTTGCCTCCTTCTCTTCAGGGGATTGCATCTGTTTCTCGATATTAGTTATGTCAGCTCTTTAGTGGATGGATCGGTTAACCTAAGTGGCTGGAAGGAAGTTGTAGTCATTGATATTATGCTAGATATGTGTACCCCCATTTCTAGGTCCAATAATGTGTGACTCCCACTATCTTCCTATCTGATCTATGAATCTTTGACAGAAAACCCATCCCTCGAGTTTTCTTTTACTTCGGTTAGGGATGATCAGACGGTTTCAAATTTTTATACAACATACTCTGATCCTCTTGAATGTTTACAGTCTTGGTTGGATATTTTTATCTCAGAATTTACTGGTGTTGATGACGATATCCTCCCTTTGGCGATTTCTCGTCCCTTGTCGGACCCCTATTCTTGGTCTAGCTATCTAGTGTAGTTGTTTTCATCAGAAAGTCAATCGACATCAATTAATCTTGTATCTCTAAGCAAGATTGACGATATTAACCCGTCGTTTTGGGATGTCTTGGGTCTCCAAACGTTTATTATGCATAATATTTTTAATTATACATCTTTTAATATTGTGATTACTCAAAATAAGGAGAATCACATCTCACTAATTAAGGATAAGCAAGGTTTCAAGAAGCCTGAGTGCACATTTAAGACCCCCTCGCCTCGAGGAATGTCTAACGATACGAATTCTATTGTTTCTGATGCCTCGATTACCACGTTGCATGATTCAAATGATAATCCTCATCTCTCCTCATGTAATGATGAGATTAGGCGATTATACCCTTCTAAACCTATTCATTTACCCACTGTTAACTTGGCGACATTTAAGGCTTTGACATCTTTTGACAACAAATAGACCGTCTTCTCTTCTTCTAGTCCTGACCTTTTGCCTTTCCATTGCCTTGAGTATTTGTAATATCTGGGCCCAGTATGGGAAGGCTGCGTGTAGGACGTGCGGTAAGGACGTACGTCTGACATGCGCGGGTTTCCTAGGAGATTTTCCAAATGATGTAAGCATGTACCCATGTATTTGTAATAAAAGTGATTAATGGAATATGGGTTTCAATACTTGATTGTGCTCTCTCCCCTTTGGTGTTTATCCTTGGGTTTTGTTTGGCTACATATGTTAGTATCTTATATCGTATACGTATACATATGCTCGAACATTGATTGTATAGTAGTTTGCCGCCTTCTACTGTGCAGTCATATCCTGCCATCGTTGCTCCCTCCCTTGCCTTGCAGATGATGTTGCTTGAACCTCACCATGCCCTGCTAGTAGCTAAAAAGCGACAATGGATGGCGGAGATGAAAGAGGGAGGAGAAGGGCTGACATGGGAGGCATCCAGAGAAGAAGAGAAGAGAGAGAGTGCCTGTAAGGAGAGGGAGGGGGAAACCTGAGAGAAAACCTTAGAAGGAGAAGGTCGCCGGTGATGCTGGTGAAGTCCTGAAAAGGGAGAAGGTCACTGGAAAACTCAGAGGTGCTCGTCGAAGGAAGGGGCGGTCACCAGAATCCATCACAGTGTACTTAATCCATCCTTTCTCCTTTTTGTTTCCGTTGATTCCCATGCTTAGTTAATGTTGCAAATTAGTTAAAAACCATGAATGTAGGTAGTTTGGCATGAGATTATGAGTTTACAGAGATTTCATAAATTTATGAGAATTAATCAAGGATATTTCAGTGATTTTCTTGAAAGCATGCTACAATAATTTTCCGTGACACTTCAAGCTTTATGATTTTATATCTTGAGAACCATGAATTAGATTTTGATGAAACCTGTCCCAAAAGATAGTAAACTCAGATTTCTTTAGATTTAGTATTTTTTTGAGGTTTTTAGGTGGCCAGAGATAGGTCCGCCCGGAGCTCCCAACTAGAGTAGGGTTCCGACGGCTTGCTTTGGTTTTATTTGTAAAAACTTGGAACGCGTGCCAAATGCGTGAATCGCCTACACAATTAATATGCGTGGGTCATCTAGGAATTTTCCAGAAGATAAAACAATTATGTGAAGATTATGATGTAATACTTGTGTAATTATCCTGGAATAAAAGATGTTTAGAAAAGTTATTTTAAAAAGAAAGGTAAGATTTAAATAGAATGACTCTTGCTTATAAGAAATTTTAATAAAAGTTATTTCTAGAAGAGAATATTAGTTTTTGCAGAGTATTTCTTGTAATAGAAAGAGATTTTAGAAAAAAATTTAGAAAGAAACTTCAGAAAAGAATTTTAGAAAAGATGCATGTTTTCAGAAAGAGATTTCCGAGTTTTATGTTGGCTCCAGGTGAAAGAGACTGGGAGCCAAAGAGCTAGTGCTGGTTAGGTCATGTGTTAGATCAGGAGAGTAGTGTTAGGTAGGCTAGGTGAGGTTGCTCGAGAGCTCGCGCTAGGGCTGGGTAAGATAACTTGAGAGTTCATGATGGGTCGGGAAAAATTACCGATGCTTACAACACCAAGACAGTTTGGAGGGACATCATGAGGAGACATATCCCCTTGCAATGAGAATAGAAAAGAGAAAAGAAATAGTGAGGCCTGTTGGTTGGGACGGTGATATGCCTTACACAGGGGACTTTCATCGTGGCAATGTAGGAGATCGAGGTTGGTGCCTCCTTCCGTGATTGTGGTCAGGTCACCCCTTGTGACATCTAGGCCTAATTATCCATTTTTATTATAAACCATGTAATTATTTGCAATATTGTGTATAATGGTTTATTAATGGGTAATCTGTTGTTTCTTGGTTGTGTGAAGTTGTGGTTGGCTTTCTGTGCATCTGCTTGTGATTTGGGATCCATGTGGAGTCCAGTTTGAGGATGCACAGTTGCCTCGGTTTGCGTGCTTGTCTTTTCTTCCTTTCTTTTCCTTCTTTTTCTCCTTCCTTTCCTTCCTCTCACGAGCGGCATGCTTTTCTCCCCGTCCCCTTCCCTTCCCCGACCCGTGCCACCAGCGACACTGGTCTGTGCCTC
>JAMKQA010027992.1:0-17193 GCA_024699735.1 Posidonia australis
TTTTATTAAACCATAGGGATTTGTGAGCATTTGTCTCTAGTTATGCCTTATTATTTGTTCATCTGAGTTTGTGTGTTTTATTTTAACCAGATAGGGAGGCAAACATGTCTCTACTCTCCTAATCATGGTGAATTCAAATAAAAGGAAAAAAAACACACAAGCATGGCATCCAAACAAGTCAAAAAAAAGGCATGAACAGGGCAAATGCTGGTGTAGTGCTCTCAAGAAGGTGAATAAAAGCTAGTATCGACAAACAAAGCATGAATTAAGTCATGTGCATGTGCGGTGGCATAGCAACAGTGTAAAAAAGGCAAAAAAGGCATGTTCTGTCAAATATGTACAAGCAAATAGAACAAACCAAGAAGCACAATATACATAGACCAAAGACAAGTAAAGAAACCAAAATGAAAGCTAGAATCTGGTTATCCCCAACGGAGTCGCCAGTTCCTGTGACCATGCCGGTGGAACCCTGCACGGCTCTCCTCTACTAGGTGATTGGAAATACTCAAGGAGACCCAATATAGTCACGACGAAGAAGGTGAATCCAGAAAAGAAGACTAGACTCGGAGACACCAAGGGAAGGTGAGAAAGGATAAGGAAAGGAGTTGCCACCTAGTCTTTTAATGGAAAGACGAGGAAAACCATGAAGCAAACAAGATGCAAAAAAAACATGTATGCCTCGTGCCAAATGGATATAATGCACAAATGAATGCGGACCAGAGAAAAGGTAAGGACTCTGGTTACGCATGGGGAAGGGGTTAAGCACCCCCATGCGCCCGAGAAAACTCGGTCTTTCTAGGTTTCCTACTTGTCAATGGTCTATTAAATGTGTGCTTGCTTATTCTAAATGCGTATGCAAAAGATGACTAGAAAACATGCCAAATCAAAGAGAAGAAATGAAATAAAAGGAAAAAGTTAATCCGAGGGACAAATGTAGGCATTGAGAATGCTGCTTTACAGTACGCCCTTGGGCAATGAGGAAAATCATGAAAATCGAGAAATTCTCAGAAAGCGTCTCACAAATCAGTGGAAATTTGGATAAATCTGAGAAAATCAAAATGAGAAAATAATCCTCATTCGGGACCATGTCAGCTTTGTTTAGCCTTTTACAGTACGCCTTCGGGCGATGGAAAGCCAAATCAAATCTAAAGATGCGAAACTTGAAAAGAATCCGGGAGACGGCGAGAAAACCAAGCTCGAAAAGAGTTGGAAAAGCATACGCAAAGTAAAAAAGAAAAGGCAAGAAAATTGCATGAAAAAGTGCGACAAAATGTGCAAAATGCATGTGAGTGTAAAAATACGAATTCCAGGGGCCTTTGTGAAAAAAACCCATATTCTATATAAAACTGAAATTATAAAGCCCAAATCATCAAAAATACAAAGGAAAACACATTCTATGCAATTATGGAGAAATCTGGGGTTAAATGTGCGAATATGTGCATTTCTAGCTAAATTGATGTTTCTTAGGGGTTAAAATGCAATTCTGCCACTAAAACATGCATTTAATGCAATTCAGTGGAAATTCAGGGTAAAATATGCAAGAAAAAGGATCCATGAAAGTTTCAGGGGCAATTCAGTAATTTTACCCTAGAAAACATGCATTCAGTGTGAATTCTGTAAAGTTCAATGGCTAAAATGCAATTTATCAAGAAAAATATGCATTCAGAATGATTTCAGAGAAATTCAGGGGCTAAAGTGCAATTTAACCAAAGAAACAATGCATTTTATGTTATTTTAATGATGCTTAGGGGTTTAAATACAATTTTGACAGAGAAATGTGCATCCAGAAGAGTTTCAGTAAAGTTCAGGGTCCTTTATGCAAAAATATTGGATTGAAATGCATGAAAAGAAACTCTAAGGGTTTTTATTAAACTTTTAAACCTGGAAAACATTATTTTGAATACTCAAGGGGCATAATGTAATATTTTCAATTAAAACTTTATTCAAACGAATTAAGAAAATTGAGCAAAGACCTATTTGTAATAAAAAAGGACATAAATGTAACAGATCAAAAGATTCAGAACTTTATTAAAATAAAATGTTTTTTAAATTCTTAAAAGAAAATGATAACGGCGACCGTCAGCGACGGAGCTCCGCTGTCGACGACCGCCGGAGGGGGCTACAAGAGACTCTCCCGTGGTCTGATCTAAGATCCAACCCCACGGGAAGCAAGAAGAGAAGGAGGGGAGAAGATCCAATGGATTGGATCGAGAATCCAATGGCGGGAGTGGGCCTCCCACCTCCCTCGTTGTCAAAGCACTCCGGTGACGGCATCGAGGAAGAAGGAGGTTGTTGGAGGGAGTGACACGGTGTCTCTGAGCTTGTGGAGGCTTGGTGACGTGGAGAGGAGGACCTTCTTTCATCTAGAAGCACGACTGGCACTGCTCCCTCACCCTCTGATCCTACTCGCCATCATCTTTATTCCCTCCGACGAGCTTGACTGCAGAGGTCGCTTAGGGCTTGAGAAGAGGTCTTGGATGCTCCAAAGCATAGCGGGTGTGTTGTGGAAGGTTTCCCAGGAGCCAACGGATCATTGCGAAGCGTGGAGCGCCGGATCACGTTCTCTGCAACATTTCTTCTCCAGCGACGGCGTGCGTGACTCCTGCGAGCTTCCACTAAAGGCTTGTACGAGGATCAACGGGGCATCCAGAGCATTGGAGAAGCTTAAGGAGCGTAGGGGGAGGAAGACCTAATGTTTTGCGGCACGATCTGAATAGCAGATCCCTTTCCCACCTAGGTCGCTGGAAAACGGCGACGGCAAGGCTAAAACTCTGATTCCAGCCAGAGAAAGCCTCTAGCATGTCTGGAATCACTCAGGGAAGATGAAAGGAGACCTAGGAAGCTAGAATTTAAAGCAAGGGAGGCTGATGGGAGGCATACCTGGTCTGGCAACGTGATGTTTCCCTTGTAGCTCGCCGGAGGTGGCCGAAACTGCTTGCTTCTCACCTCTGCGATCTTCTCTCTCTTCCTAGAGCTCTCACTCGGACCTCCCTCTCTCTCTCAGTCCACCAGTCCTCTATTTATAGCCAAGGAAGACCACTAACTCCTAACAAAACCATAACAATCCACTCCAACAAACTATAACTACCTAACAACTTCTTAACAACCTAACCAACTCTTAACCTTCTAACTAATCACTGACAAACTCTAACAACCCTATAACCAACCTAAGGATGTTTGAGAAAGTGGGCTTAAATGGGCTTTGGTGGGCCTAATGGGCTTTGGTGGGATTAATGGGCTTTGGTGGGCCTTCATGGGCTTACTGGGCTTTGGTTGAATTAAATGGGCCTTGGATGAATTAAATGGGCCGTGGTGAGCCTTCATGGGCCTAATGGGCTTAAATGGGCCTAAGTGGGCTTAATTGGCCTAAATGGGCTTTGGTGGACTTTCATGGGCTTTAGCACTAAACTAGGGTTTGAGCTCATTTGATTAAAAACCCAGCCACCATACTTCATCCTGCAAGCCTGCAAAATTGCAAAATTGGGGTGTCTACAGTCGTCCTTTCACTTGCAATCGTAGCCCCATCCTTACCCGTTTGCGGTCCGCTATGGCCTAACGAGCTTCTAAGACTGTTACATCAGCTGCCTTGGAGGGGATTCCTATTTCTGCCTCTCCTCCCTCTTTCACTTTGTCATCAGTGATTCCACCTTCACTCCACGATAGCCACTTTCAGGCGCCTGGAGTTCCTTGTCCGTCGGTTTCGGGACACTAGCAGGCCCTCATTAGTTTGGAGCCCGTGGCTGAGGCGGTTACTATGACTACCACCAGGGCATCTGATCTGATGATGCCCCGTCCTTCAATTGACCCTCTTTCACTCGTCACTCAGCTGGCTGTGATTGCCTCATCAATAGGAATCCGACCTATAGCATCTTTGAGCATCCAGCCCCCTTTGACATCCCTACCGCTTGATCTTCCAACCCTCGGTACTGCTACCGATGGTTCTGCCACCATACAATCTCAGCAACTTCTTGCCCTTGCACAGAGGTTGCAAAACATGGCCTTCTCTTTGGATCCCACTATGATTGCGCCTGTCTATCCCATTCCTGAGGATCCTGCTCCGCCTGCTCAAGCACTTCACGTTACATCAATCACACCACCACTGCAGTCGTCGCTACAGCTTCCTGCTGTCCCGACGACAGGCGTTGTTACTCTACCAGTAGCATCACAACCACAACATGCACAATATATTCCTCCCACCACTGGTGGTCAACCTTTTGGGCTGGTGGGAGTATACCGGCCTACGAACCCGACCATCCCAGTTCAGCAGCTGTTGCTCCCACACACAACAACACGCCCCACACAGCATAACATCTCTATACCCTTGCATCAGGTACAAGCTTCTGCATGCACACCACCACAAGTAGCGCATTTGCACGGGTACGCTGGCCATCATGCTACGGCACCAGGTGGCGAGATGATATATCTGGAGGAGCACACCGGTGCTATAGACACAGCGTACGTGGGACCCGCCCCAGCTGCACACTCAATGTTAGCAGCAACCCCCAATGCACTTTTCACCAGGATGAATGACCTGGAGAAAACTCTACATCAAGTGCAGGGAGGGGACCGCTAGTCTTTCTCCTTCTAGGACCTCTACTATTTCCCAGAGGCGGTACTCCCACCGAACTTCCATATCTTGGAATTTGAGAAATACAATGGGAAAGGCTGCCCAATTTCACATCTTCGGGCGTACTATGGCGATCTCGCTCAGCTACAGGCTGACGAGAGGCTTCTCATTTGCCTCTTCCAGAAAAGTCTTACAGGTCCAACTCTAAAATGGTTCACATCACTGGATATGTCCACCATAAGGACCTGGAATGATCTGAGCCAAGCTTTTCTAGAGTAGTACTCTTTTAACCTCGACGTGGTCCCAAAGCGTGAGGACCTGGTCGCTACCAAGCAGAAGCCCCATGAGCCGTTCAGGGAGTATGTCGGGCGCGATAGACCTTTTGACGATGAGTCTATCGAAATAATAATTCGAGAGGCACAACCAGCCATTGGAGCTCTACTTAGCATCCAGCCTATTACCACCTTTGCATCCCTGATCAAAGCTGGCACCCGTGTAGAGAGCTCGCTAAATAGCGGAAGCTTTCAAGTGTTAGCAGCATTCGCAAAGCAGACCATAGCTACCGGCGGAACAGGTAACAACAACAGTGGTAGCAATGGATCCAGCACTGGCTACGGGCGAAAGAAGGATTCTTCTAAGAATGCTGTGGCATACGTAGGGGCTCCTGTTATGTCAGCCAATGTGGTGAGCTCGCCAGCTCAGAATCAGGTTGTTTACTCTCCTACACCTAGAGCACCACGCACATCACAAATCACTACGACCGTCGAACCGGTCTACCAGCCCACACCGGCAAGGCAAGGGCGCTACCCAAGGTCAAGACGACCGCCACGCTCAGAGAGGGACTACACTCCTCTGGTCGAGCCACTAAGTGTCATACTTCCCAAGGTAGCGTCATTACTGAAGCTTCCGGAAATCCGCCCATCGCCAAACCCACTTCCACCATGGTATAAAGCAGATTTATTCTGCAGTTTCCATAGAACCGCGGGGCATTCTATGGATAATTGCTATACACTCCGGAATGCAATTCAGAGCCTGATTAACCGAAAGGTCATCAGTATTCACACACAGGAGGCAGAGTCCAGGCCCGCTGCACAGACACCACATTCCTCTGCATCCACATCTAGCAACATAGTCCACCAGCCTTTGCTTGAGCATACACTAGGAACCTCGGGAGTCTTTTTCCTTTCTTCGGATAGGGTTGAATCTTTTTATCCTTCACTCCTCATCCACGATGTTTCAGAATCACTCTCCTATCAGCTGAGTCAATCCTTCATTGAAGCTGCAAGCTCTGTAGTCAACATGATCCAGTTAATTGCCCGACTGAGGTGCACGGCTACCAGACCTACCATGCAATCCACCCCACCAATAGTTGGCCTACTAGCCAAACCGAGGCATGACCTAACCCACCAAGTGCCAACACCAACTCTACCAGTTTCAGCCCCATTGGAATTAAGGGCCTATGCTCCTGTGGTCATCAATTTGACACAGGATACTCACCGCATGCCTTATAGCTATACCGCAGAAATGTGTGCTGAGGTAACGCGGTCAGGAAGGGTATACAAGGCCCCGGTCTCAGCAAACAAACTAGTCAGCCTGTGACTTCATCCATTCAAGCAAGAACCCATATTCCCAATCCAATCCCTGAAGAGACAGTCACAAGAGCTAACTCCACTCCCAAAGTTGACCCACCGATAGTTGATATTACTGCCTCGTTGAAAAAGGTCAAAGCAGACATATCCATCTGGGATTTAATCCATACCTCAGCCGAGCATAGAGAGGCATTTCTTCGGGTCTTTCAAGCCGCCCATGTTTCCTCAACCATACAACCTTCGGCCCTTGAGAACATGGTAGGGATGATAGCCGCGCCAGAGGTCATTTCTTTCTCTAGTTCCGAGCTTCCTCTAGCAGGGATTAGTCATAACCAGCCCCTATTCATCACAGTGCAATATCAAAATTTCCGCATTCCTCTCACTCTGGTAGATAATGGCGCCAGTTTGATCATTTGCCCCTTGCGAACCGCAAGTCAGGTCGGCTTTAAATCGAAGGGCATTACTCCTGCAGTGAAAGGAATGACGGCTTTTGACAACACGCACCATGATGCCTTAGGGATCTTGATCAATCCCTTAGTCATTGGTCCTGCTTGTTTTGAGGTCGAGTTCTATGTTGTCGACCTCGAACCATCTTTCAATCTTCTGCTTGGGCGCCCTTGGCTCCACAAGCATCAGGTTATCCCCTCGACCCTTCACCGTATAATTAAGTTCCGTTGGAACAACGACGTTGTTGTCGTGATGGCGGAAAATCTTGAAAAGGAGAAAGTTGAGGCAGTCTCTTCAGTCTCGCTCCATACTGTCCATTTCAACTCTAGACATTCAAATGTGCTCTACCGTGTCGACCGTTTTGAACCGGTCAATTTTTTCCCGATTCTCGAGCGTGTTAGCCATTTGGCCGCTTTTAGCAACCCCTTTTCGATGGTCGAGAATCTATGTCAGAGATGGGGATACGAGAAGGGAGCACCTCTCGGGCGGAATGGCCAAGGAATCATAGAACCAATTGCCACGGAGAGAAGATGCAAGTTTGAAGGACTGGGATATGAGCAGAAGCCACAAGACGAATACGCAAAGCGTCATAAGTTCCAAAAGCTCGTTATTTCACGAGATTTAAATAATTTTGTCAGTGCGGATTGCTGGATCCCAATCGAAGTTTGATACTTGCAGAGCCTGAGCTAGACAAACCGTTTGGTGGGCCCAAGTGGGTATGCATCGAGGATTACTATTCGGAGGAGGATGTTATGGACTTTGGAATGGGTTCAATATCATCCATATCCCCGGGGATAGCTATGCTAGTGTTGCCGCCTCTGGAGTCAGTGGAGGGTTTGTCTAACAATCCGGTTGCAGTTTGGGATGCAGCAAGGGCAGAATCAGCAGTAGCAGCTTCAGAGTGACAGTCAGTTTTGAAGGGGTTGTAGCCAGGGCAGTCAGAATTAGTGCCTGAGGTGTTGAGAACTACTAGCTCATATTATGTAGATTTCGCTTCCGATGATGGGGAAGGAGATGCCGTGGTAGCTCAGGTGGATAACATGCTTAGCGATGTGGAAGTTTTATTTCCAGAGCAGTTATCAGTATTGGCCGAGGATGCACAAAATGAGCTTAGGCGCAAGAAAGGAAAGGCAATAATGATTGAGGACACATAGGAGCAGACAGTTGCACAGGGCCAGTCTGCCATCATGACCCTAGAGGAGAATAAATCTTTAAACGCTAGACTAGAGGAGTTTATCTCCTATCAGCCGGGAGGCAGGTCTAGGTGGTACTATCAGACCTGGCCCCACTTGAGCAATAGGGCCCAAAAAAAAAAAAGATCCTAAGCTAGGCTCAGGAGGGAACTCAAACGGCAGCACTCACATCAGTCAAACAAGAGACAGCTGCCCACTTGTTGCACATGTTGTACAGAGACAGCATGATAATAAAAGCTTTTGTTTACCAAAAGTGAAACAGTCAGACATAAGTTCGGAAACAGCAGAACCAGAAATCATTAGGGGTGCATATAAGAAAACTAGGGTTACAGTGACCATTCTGAAGCAATATCAGGTCCAGAATGCTGAGAAAGTATGCACCTTTGAAGACACAGACCCGTTGTGCCAGCAAGAAGTCCTTCCTGAACTCATTGCATATGGAGAAGAGGAAGATGCAGAGGTGGAAGAGGAGAGTCATGATGCACCGGAATTCCAACCTTACGATGACGATCCCGAAGGCCCAAACCTGCATGTAGAAGAAGAGACAAAGACTGTGAATATTGGCACCAATGAAGATGTCAAAGAAGTGCGAATAAGCGCCAAACTCCCAGCATAGGCCAGAGCAGAACTTGTTGGGCTTCTCCAAAAATATGCAGATATCTTTGCCTGGAGTTATGATGACATGGTTGGACTGGATGTCGAGGTAGTCGTTCATACACTACCGCTTAAGCCTGATGTCAGGCCTGTCAAACAGAAACTACACAGATGGTGACCACAGTGGCTCTTAAAATTGAAGGAGGAAATAATGAAGCAGCACAAAGTTAACTTCCTGAAGGTCGTCCTTTACCCGAAATGGTTAGCGAATGTGGTTTCGGTACCCAAGAAAGATGGTCGGGTCTGAATGTGTATTGACTACAAAGACCTAAACAAAGCCAGCCCAAAGGATGATTTTCCACTCCCACACATGATGTATTGGTAGACAACACTGCAGGACACAAAATGTTGTCATTCATGGATGGATTTTCTGGATACAATCAAATCCGAATGAAAGAAGAGGATATGGAGAAAACGTCCTTTATTACCCCATGGGGAGTGTTCTGCTACAGAGTTATGCCCTTTGGGCTCAAGAATGCTGGGGCCACATATCAGAGGGCAATGACAGCTTTATTCCACGATCTCATGCACCAAGACATTGAGGTTTACGTGGATGATATGATTACTAAGTTGAAGGAGCCTGAAGAACACATTGCTTGTTTGAGGAAGCTCTTTAACCGCTTGAGAAAGTTTAAGCTGCGATTGAACCCCAACAAGTGTGTATTTGGTGTGTCATCAAGCAAACTGCTGGGGTACATCATTAGCCAAAGGGGAATCGAGGTAGATCCGAGCAAGGCTAAAGCCATCATTGAGATGCCTCCCCCCACGACAGAGAAAGAAGTATGAGGGTTACTGGGGTGGTTGCAGTATAGAGTGAGGAGTGCCAAGATGCATTTGACACCAATTGTGGCCCAACCGATTCATCGCTCAATTGACACCAATTTGTGAGCCAATTTTCAAGCTCCTGAGGAAGAACGCACAGATCTGCTAGAGTGAGGAGTGCCAAGATGCATTTGACAAAATCAGGAAACTCTTGGAAAGACCACCAGTCTTAGTTCTGCCGACACTAGGGCGTCCTTTGTTGCTCTATTTGTCAGTGACACATCAATCAATGGGCGCAGTCCTGGGTCAGCATGATGGAACAGGTCACAAGGAAAGAGCCATTTATTATCTGAGCAAAAAATTCAATGATTGCGAAGTTAAATACACCGCAATCGAGAAAGTTTGCTTGTCCCTCGTCTGGGCCACACAGCGCTTAAGGCACTATATGATGGCATATCCTGTTCGATTACTGTGCCAACATGATCTAATGAAATATTTGTTTCAGAAGCCAGCACTAGTGGGTAGATGTGTCAAGTGGCAAGTGTTGTTATCTCAGTTTGACATCACCTTTGTCACTCAGAAGTCAATGAAGGGACAGGCCGTGGCAGATCACTTAGCAGACTTACCATTGCCAAAGTACCAACCCCTGCAGACTCAGTTTCCTGATGAGGATATATTGTTCGCCATGGAAGAAGAGGAGCCGGTAGTCCCTTGAGATAAAGGTTAGTGGCAGCTCTACTTTGATGGCGTAGTTAACAGGAGAGGCATGGGTATCGGTGCAGTGTTGGAAACCCCGCATGGACAGATGATCCTGCTTGCTCGAAAGTTGACCTTTGTGTGCACCAATAACGTGGCAGAGTACGAGGCATGTATTCTCGGCTTACATGCAGCTTCAAAGCATGGTGCACAGAAATTACATGTGCATGGTGATGCCATGTTGGTTATTTCTCAAGTAAATGGCAACTAGAGAACCAAAGATCTGAAATTGGTTCCATACCACAATCATCTCTTAAAGCTGATGACCCAGTTTAAGGAGATACACTTTTCCTTTATGAACAGGGCTAAGAATGCTTACGCAGATGCACTAGCCACTCTTGTATCCTGGTTGTCCATACCTGAGGATGACACAGTAAAGGTGTCAGTAGCCAGCACGAACCAACTGGCACACTGCATGAGCATAGAAGAAGTGGATTCCACAGCAGAGCTCCCTTGGTATCATGACATCAAAACTTACCTGGAAACTGGGAATCACCATCTAGACGAATCGACGGTAGACAGAAATACCATGGTCTGACTGGCCTCAAAATATGTGCTCAGAGCGGGCCACATATACAAGAGGTCTTACAATCAGATGCTTCTGCGCTGTCTTGATAAAAAGGAGGCCGATACAGTTATGTTGCAAGTGCATGCTGGGACATGCAGGCCTCACATGAATGGGGTATTATTGGCCAAGAAAATAATGTTACAGGTTTATTTCTTGTCAACCATGGAGACAGATTGTTGCCAGTTTGTGTGAAGATGTCATAATTGTCAAGTCCATGGCAATTTTATTCATGCTCCACCCAGTAGCTTCTAATGGACATCAGTACGTCTTAGTGGCAATTAATTATTTTACAAAATGGGTGGAGGCAACTTCTTACAAGACAATGACCGCCTCCGTGGTAGAGAAGTTCATCAAAAACAACATCATCACCCGGTACAGGGTCCCGTATTCCATCGTTTCCGATAATGGGACAAATTTCATAGCCCAAAAGGTTGAGGATTTCCTACAGGAGTTCCATATCAGGCATCACAAATCCTCCCTGTACCATCTGCAGATGAACGTTGCAGTAGAATCCCCCAATAAGAATTTAACTAGGATTCTTAAAAAGATGACGGAGACGCATAAGGACTGGCATGACAAGCTCCCATATGCTCTATGGGCTTATAGAACATCAATCATGACCTCAACAGGAGCGACTCCATATTCTTTAGTGTGTGGTATGGAGGCAGTCCTACCAATAGAAGTGGAGATTCCATCGCTCAGAGTCCTGAAAGAAGTAGAGCTAGAGGAGGCAGAGTGGATTGAGGACCGCCTCGTTCAATTGAACCTGATAGACGAGCATCGACTGCAAGCTATGCATCACGCACAATGCTATCAGAAACACATGGTCAAAACCTATCAGAAGAAGGTCCAACCAAGAAGCTTTTTGCCAGGGGACCTGGTCTTGAAAGCAATACATCTCCCTGATAGACGTGGCAAGCTCAGGCCCAACTGGCGTGGACCATTCGTGGTCAGACAAGTCTACTCCGGAGTGGCTGTTATCCTTGAGGACATGAACTACATCGAACAGTCAGAGCCAGTTAATTCATGCTACCTGAAAAAGTACTATCAGTGATCATAAACAGTGTGTCCTTACTCTACGACACTAACAATTTCCTTCATGCATACTTGAGGTCATGATCTTCTTACATCCATGTAGCTCTACATCACAGCACATACTAACCCTCATTCAATATACGCATATATAGGATGACATTTGTTTTCATCATCACATGCATGGATCTTAGCCCAGTGATGATAGGCGGAATAAGCTTGCCAATGTGGGGAATGTGTAGCACCTCCTCAGGTAGATACTATTCAGGAACCTAGAGAGTGAGGGAGCCACCTTTCATTGTGAATTAGGCGAAGTATCCAAACTTCTCAGGGACCCTGCACATCCCAAAGGGAGATAAAATGTTAGGGGCGAGAGTGAGAGTGCGAGAAATAAAACAAAAAAATATATCTGGAAAAGGGCATAAAAGAATAAGAAGACAGAAGTCGCTGATAGAAGTCGGCCCTAAAGAGAGAGGCATGGCGGGTAGCTCTGTCCCTCCAATTTATCTTGGAGAGGAATTGGAGTGAATACCTGGAAGACATGTTACAAAAGGGCCTAGCCAACCCTTTAAATAGCAGAAGCTCCCCACCATAGACTAGGTACCTATTACCTCCAAGTCAGGGATAGGGTGAACCCACATGCCTATGAAGGGGAAAAGAATAAAGAATGAATAAAATAAAAAAGCAGGGGTATGGTCCAGTGGGGTTTGGAACGGAGCCCAAGACATAATGACCTGTTTCCAGAGAGCCACCCAAAAAAAAAACTAGGGGCTTGGATAGAGTCTAGTGAGGTTTGGAGTTGTCGTTCCTTTGTACTTGGCAGTAAGCATCCCAATGCTGAGGGCACCAATAAGATCCCACAAATCATTTAGCATGCATGCATCTCCTTTTTGCGAATATCATCCTAAAAATGTCGCAGAGCACTATCTGATTCTCTTAGTTAGGATGTGACAACAACATTCAATCTAAGAGAATCAGGAGGACAGCGCCTAAACCAGGGGCATGTTAGCCGCTCTCGTCAGTTAGGGCCACTTATGTCAAACCAGGGGCATATCAACTATCCTATGGTTCGACACACTGAGCTAGTACTCGAACAGGGGCATGTAAGCTACTCTGTTTGGTCAAGAGTTGTCCATGTCAGGCCAGGGGCATGTCAGTTGTCCTATGGTTAGACGCTTTGAGCAGACACTCGACCAAGGGCATGTCAACTGCACTGTTGGTCGAAGACCCCAGTAATCTGCTGGGGGCACAATCATCAGATAATCCTAATCTTCCAAGTTTAATGGCCACATCTCATTACTTGGGTGCCAGGTCATAACCAATTGAAACCAGGGTTTTCCCTCAAAGTTGTGCGCAAGATTTAGTCTGTCCAACAACTCTCTGTCCAGTCAACTATAGTTTACAGCTTTAGGCCATTCTCTCTGGCTCTTACAATATCATTACGCTGTATCTTTTATCTATCTGTTTTGATCTTACTAAGTGCTGTTGAACGAAGCAAAATTGAGATCTGTTTCAAAAACAGTGTTTTGATCATGTACTGCAGGAGATTGTTTGCCCTTTCTGAGGAGTCTCGGGCCAAGAAAGCTGAAGTGCCTTACAGATCATGGGTTTCCCTACAATGGTGGTGCCCACACACTGCTCAGAAGTGCTCCAAGCATGGATCAGGCAGTTGACTGAAAGTGATCGCAACAAGCTGCGGATTTGGGGAATCTCTTCAAAGCTTCTGGATATCGCGAAGGTGGAGGTTTCCCGATACTTTCTGTGTGTAGCAGCCTGATTCTAGAAACCGTCTCATCATGTTTTCCGCTTTGGGAGAATCAAACTGACTCCAACCTTGGAAGAGGTCCACAGAACATGTTCTCTACAGAAGTTCCTAGGACCCATCGTCTTTATGCGGCGCGATGGGTATTCATCAGTCTTGAGTGAGCTAACTGGCCTATCAACCAGTGATTGTGGTTGTCATCTCATCTGTTCATGTGGACATTCTCCCATGCTGAAGCTAGCTTACTTTGACAAAGTGACTGGAATGTGGGCCTCCCTAGGCGACAAGCTTTGGTTGAAAGGCTTTGTTGTCCGCTTCCTAGGAGAATTGCTTTTCAGCCATGGCCAGATGGTTGTAAACATTGAAGTCACTGAAATTGCTTTGGCGGTCGTCACTCGATAGATAGACTTAACCCCAGTCATTCTGGCAGAAACTTACCGGGCTACGGACCGATCACTGTGCCGCTGTCGACACTTTTATGGTTGTGGAGCTCTTGTACATGTATGGTTGGATGCACATCTGGATGTAGAAGTCTTGCGCCCGCAACGATCAACCTTCAAATCCTACTATCAACGTTGCCATGCGTGCACGCTCACCTCAGTTCAGAAGGAGTACGAGCATTTAGAAAGCTTGACAGAACTGAAAATCATTTGGTGCATTATTCCTTCGGCTTCTCATAACTTTGAGGCTTTCTTCAACACAGTCGACATGCGGCTTATCATCCTGCCAGGGTTGACTGGTGGAGTGGAATACCACCCAATTCATGTGATGCGACAGTTCGGTTACCAGCAAGATGCCTTCGTTCAGGGGCAAATGCCAGCACGATTCCAAGAATACTCCCTAACCTCTTATGCAATGACTAAGGAGCTCTCTCGCCTGCTCAATGGCTCCATACGATTGAAGGATCTTGTAGTCATAGAGGGGAAGACTTGCACAGTAGATTATGAAGCCAAAGTCGAAGAGACCTGGCCAATCTGTAGCGCCGCCCCGAGCCGTACGCTCTCTGCCAAAGCCTCGGGCTCCAAAAGATCCAGAGATGACGCAAATTCTTAGCATTCATGTCATGTTAATGGTTCTTTGCAAATTGAAATACATGTAATCATTCCATTGACTCCGATAATAAAATTCATCAAAACATTTCTGGCCAGTGTGTTTGATTGAATATGGTTGACGCGGAACAGAAATCGCCATCGCGATAGCACGCGCATGACTGGTGCAGGATTCTACTTTCTTCTACCTGTCGACTTGGTGCTGGGGACCACCTAGATAATAGTCGAGTATTTCGTTTTATTTCCTTGACCTGGACGAATGAAGTCTTCACAACTTCTGTGCCAGATAGGGCGGAATTCCCTCTCTCGCCTATGAGTTCCTATCCGGATGGATGGAGTCAAAGCACCCTATCTCGCCTTTGAGTTCCTATCCGGACGGACGGAGTCAAGGCATCCCCTCTCGCCTTTGAGGTCCTATCCGAACAGACAGAATCAAGGCACCCCCTCTCACCTTTGAGGTCCTATCTGGACGGATGGAATCAAGGCACCTCTCTCGCCTTTGAGTTCCTATCCGGACGAACGGAGTCAAGGCACCCTCTCTCGCCTTTAAGGTCCTATCCGAACGGACGGAATCAAGGCACCCCCTCTCGCCTTTGAGGTCCTATCCGAACGGACGGAATCAAGGCACCCCTCTCACCTTTGTGGTCCTATCCGAACGGACGGAATCAAGGCACCCCTCTCACCTTCGAGGTCCTATCCGAACGAACGGAGTCAAGGCACCCCTCTCGCCATTGAGGTGCTATCCGAACAGACAGAATCAAGGCACCCCACTCGCCTTTGAGGTCCTATCCAGACGGACGGATTCAAGGCATCTCCTGTTCTTTCTTCTAGACTATCGGATGGAGTCTAGATGTTCCTTTCCCAGGTTCGATCCAGACGGACGAACCTCGGAGTTGCCTTCTCGCCTTTGAATTCCTATCCGGATGGACGGAATCAAGGCCTCCCCTTTTCTCTTGTCTAGACTATTGGATGTAGTATAAATATTCTCATCCCTGATTTAGTCCATCTGGATGAACCTGGGTGCCCCACTTTTTGTTTTGAGCGCTGCTCCTAATGGATGGAATCGAAGCAAATTGTTTGCCTCCTTCCTTTGGGCTAGTATCCCGAACTACCTGGGCAATCCTTGTGATGCCCGATGAATTCCCCACTCTCCTTGTTCCATCCCTCCTTTGGGCTGGTAGCCTGAACTACCCGGATGACTTCTGTTACTGGTCAGTTTTCGGTCAGCAAGCACCGTGAGTCTTGTCCAGTGCTTTTCCAACAAGTGTGATAACCAGTCTTGTCTTTTATGAGTTGGTTGGTCATCAACTTGTCATTCCTATTGGTTTCTCTATTTAGCTTCGGCTATGGCGACAGGACTTCTCGTGCATTCACAAAATAGAAGTCGGTTGCTGGTAACTAACTCTTTTTTTGCAGTTTTAGGTGGGGTGTCTTTGTTAACCCTAAGCATCGGTCTCTGTCTCACTCGTCCGCCGACCTCGCTCAAGATGGGGCATCTGTAGACACCCCAGTTTTGCAGGTCTACAGGCTGGAATTGTGGTAGTTGGGATTTTAATCACAAATGACTCAAACCCTGGTTTAGTCCTAGAGACTGAGAACGCCAAACCCAACAGTAAATGGTCTGAGCTATGATCTGGGGCCATGCTGGCGCAAATCTCCAGCGCACCTATCTGGCCCACCAGACAAGCGCACTTCACTAGCGCACATGTCTGCCGCACCAGACAAGCGCACCTCTTAGGCACACCATGTAGCCGCACTAGACATATGCACCTAGCCAGTTCCCTCATCACAACCGTCGATCATTGTTGGTGCTTGGGCAAGCAACGGGGTGCGCGGGGGACAACAAGTTTGTTACACGTGGTTAGTCTATTAGGAGGCTTCATAGTTTGTTACAGAGTTGGTTAGTTGTTAGGATTTTGTTGAGTTTGTTACAGGTTGTTACAGCCGCCGAAGCTTCACCTATAAAAGGAGCAGCAAAGGTAGAGGTTTGGAGGTCTTTTCGCAAGAGAGAAACAGAGAATTCCAGAGCAAGGGAGAATTCCAGAAAGAAAGAGGGGCTCGTAGAGGTGAGAAGTGGAGAATTTAGGCCACTTCTGATGAGCTTCGGAGGAGACGCACGTCGTCAAGCCAGGTAAGCCCTCCTCCAACCTCATTTAGCTTCGAATTCAGTTTCCTAGAGCTCCCTTAGTCTTTCTGGATCGTTTCCAATCAAGCCAGAGGCCTCCCATGGTCGGAATCGCTCCTCGGACCTTGCCGTCGCTATTTTCTGGCGATATAGGTGGGGCTACTGGTCCAGGGCTTATCCCTGGTCCTAGAACCCTAGGTTTACCTCTCCTAGCCTTCCTCTTGCTTTTTCACCCCTCCAATTCCCATTCTGATCGCCGCAGAGGTCTCCACCAGAGGATCGTTGGAATCGCGACGTTCCACCGTCATCGGAGAAGATGATCGAAGCCAGAAGAGGAACGCACGCCTCCAACCACTCCGAACCGCTTCGAGCCTCCAGAAAGCTTCCACGGCATGCCCTAGTACCCCGGAGCCTTCAGATCCATGCCACGACCTCTAGAACACGTCTGCGACCTCGCTCGCAGGAGGAAAAGACGTCGACGGTAGGCGGAGCTCCCCTCCACATCATCTGTAGACACCCCGATTTTGAGGTGACCCTGGAATGAGTATCCCTATGTTGCTTTGGATGTGATCAGCCCTTGAACCAAGCCCCAAACCCATTAGCCAGAGCCCAATCAAACATGTTTGAGCAGGGCTGGCGCACCAAGTTGGCGCACCAAGTTGGCGCACTAAGGTGGCGCACTAAGATGG